>CM041777.1:259802600-260017854 GCA_023374045.1 Limonium bicolor | reverse complement strand
AAATGAGACCAACAAAGGGGCTAAAGGCACTATAGACCCAAATAAGACCAATGATTACTATATTTAAGTGTATTGAAACATGTAAACAAGTGGTCAGGCGCTGTGCCCGATTACCTAGCAAAATACATATAAATAAGTGGTCGGGCGCCTGTGCCCGGCCAGATTGCGAGCACAAAGCTATAATAGGGCTTGGGCCTCTATGCCCTGGGGCATCTATAGAAAGCCCTGGCGTTTATACTTAGGTACAATCAAAATAGTGCCCGGGTAAATGTGCCCGGGCACAAAGCAAAATAAAGACCAAACATTAGTTCACTTTTAGACAAATTAACTGTAACAGAATGACAGTTTGGCAATAACAAACTGACAGGCTGGCAACGCTAGGAGACTGTAAGGAAATACCTTAAATAGGGGTACACCCAAGGAAATAGATACACTATCAGTACTTAAGTATCTTCTTGTCTCGATTCTTTACTTCCATCATAAACTCTCTCTCTCTCTAGCCCGATCTAGTTCGACGAAATAGGTAATTCAGCAAGGACACCGATATAAGGCTAAGATCGTAGAGGATAAGGCTTGTTAGATAGTAGGGAAAGGTTAACGACTTTTCATTTGACGTCGTTTGTGGGAAATGAACAACTCAGATCTAGCAATCATGAATCCACCACGATGAGAGTAAGATTTTCGCAAAGTAGAAAAACAAGATATGAGGAAAGAAAATGTGTTTTTGCAGGTTCAGGTGAAAGATGGCTCCAAGAATAAGGAGGGCCCCGGAAATTAGCGTTGAAGCCTCTTATTCGATCTTCAAGAAGGTTCTAGAGGAGATGCTAAAAGGGCTAACCAGAGCGATCGATGAGAGGATCGTTGAAGGTAATGAACTATTACAACAAGAGCTTATGCAGAGGGATGAGGATTACCAGAAGTGATGAGAAGAAATAGCCAAGGCAATCGAGTTGTTGAAGGGAAGGGATTCAAAAGGAAGTAATGGAAGAAAGAAAGAAGAACGGAAGGAGTCACCAATAACAATTGAGGAAGAGTCAGAGAAAGAAGACTTCATCGACATGAGTCTTTATCCTTTTTCATAAAAGATCAGGAAGGCCAAGCGCTTTCCCTACTTTGTTGTACCAGCAATTGAGAAATATGATGGAACAGGGGACCCGACCCAGCACATCAAGAAGTTCATGTTCACCATGAACACTTAGGGGATCAAATCCCTCGCTCTATGCAATCTCTTCCCATGGACGCTTTCTAAGAGAGCATTGAGCTGGATCTCTACAAGGCCACCACAGTCCATCTCCAGCTTCAAGGAATTGACAAAGGAGTTTCAGCAATACTTTGTGCTAGCAAAAAAATCAAGAAAGAGATGAGTGAACTGATGGACATAAACAACAAAAAAAGAAACGGTGAAGGAATACAACGAACGATTCCACAAACAAGTTATGGAGATCGACAATGTGGATGAAAAAATCTTGATAAAGGCATTCGGCAACGGATTGGATCACTCGCAACTTGCTGGGAAGATAGCAATAAAGGCGTCAAAGACACATGGAGAATTGGATGAGAAGCTCCACAACTTTCTAAAGTCAAAGATAGTTGAGAATAAGGCCAAAGACTTGGCGAACAACTTTAAGGGCCCGCTACTACTGAGAAGAAAACCAATTCTAGGGGAAATGCTGTGGGTGGAAGTTCCTCGGTCGGGGGATCAAGGTACAAGCCTTACTTTAGCTCCCGCCTCTACTGCTCCTTCCGAGGGAAATCACTACCAAAGTGCTAGGATCATCCAGATCAATCCAGGGAAATACGCAGCAGCAGTGAAGGAAGCCTTCCTCCCTTCACCAAAAAGACCACAACAAGGAGAAATTCCCGTGGCATTCAGCGAGTTTCATGGAAATAGAAGCCACTGAACAGTCAATTGTGCCACTCTTGCCAAAGAGCTCAGGCTGATAGACGAATATAAGAAGAAAGGCAAGCAACAGGCGCCCAGGTCGCAAAGACCAAGCAACAACTATCACGCTCGGGCCAAGGATGAGGAAGAAGTGCACCCCGAGATGGATCATAGTAAATCCTTTGAGATGATTACATATCTGTAAGGAAGAGGATATGAAGGAGATTGTAACAAAAAGAATATTAACAAAAGTGGAAAAAGAAATTCTTTCTTTCTTTAAATATCTTCACTTTGTTAGCCAGGAAAAAAACATCCAAATAAAACTGTAAATGATCTAACAATAGACTTCTCCTAAGAAAATTAATAGGGCTTTTCTCGGAGGTAGGACCATTAACTCCAAACGAAAGGAAAAGACACATACATGAGGTCCGCCAGGAGCTCCCCGAGCGAAAGATGGCTAAATAAGAGAAACTCCCCCCAATATACTTCATAGAGGAAGATGAGGTTGGAGTTTTATACCCCCACAACGACCGGCTTGTCATCAGGGCGTAGGTCAACGGCAGAATGCTGGAGGGAATATTAGTTGACAGTGGAGATGGGAAAAATTTCTTCTCCTCAGAAGCACTAAAAAAAACTCGAGATTTTCAAGAGCAAAATTAAGCCATACTCGGCCATCCTAGGAGGCTTCATGGGAGGAATCTCTGCAAAATCCTGAGGGAGTGTCGACATCACCATGACCTTAGGGCAAGGGGATGAAAGGAGAACATAAAAGCTAACAGCTTTCATCATGCCCGGGCTCTCCGGGTACAATATGTATCTAGGCCGGTCAGGAATCAACGCTTTTTGAGCTATATGTAGCATTCACTACTTGAAGATGAAATATCTAACTAGATCAGGAAAATTGATGACCATCAGAGGGAGCGAAAAGATGACACGGGTATGTGAGGTTTGAATCACGAAGATCCTACCTGAAGAAGGAATAGTCAAAACAATTGGCTCAGATAAGGAATTCAAAGGAAAACAACTCCTTCCCCAGGATCGGACGGTAGGGTGGAGGACTATGGGGCGCCCAGTAACTTACCAAGTGAGGTACACCTAAAAACTGACCCTTCTAAATTCTTTAAAATTGGAAATGCCTTTAACAGTTAAGAACAGACTCACCTAATGAGGTTCTTGAAAACAAGAAGGTCGACGTTCACCTGGAGCACAGAAGAAATGCCTAGGATAGACCCGGGTTATCCAGCATAACCTCCAAGTAGATCCAAAACACCTTGCCATAAGGCAGTGGAAGAGAATAATGGGAGAAGAAAGAGACTCAGCTGCCCGGGTGGAAGTGCAAAAGTTGCTAAAAGCCGGGTTCATTCGAGAAGTCATATACCCTAAATGGTTGGCCAACGTCGTCATGGTAAAGAAGTCAAATGGAAAATGGCGAATGTGTGTGGACTTCACAGATTTAAATAAAGCATGCCCTAAAGATTTTTACCCCCTCTCATCCATAGACAGGCTGGTTGTATCAACCGCTCAAAGCTCTGTACAAAGTTTTTCGGATGTGTTTGCAGGATACAATCAAATAAGGATGAATGAAAAATATGTGGAAAAACCTCCTTTATTAGTTCTTCAGGAACATTTTGTTACAAAATGATGCCTTTTAGCCTAAAGAATGCAGGGGTGACCTTCCAAAGAATGATTGACAAAGTTTTCAAAGAACAACTCTCTCACAACAATAGTTACCTATGTTGATGACATCGTCATGAGGAGTGACTCAAAAGAGCAACACATGAATGACCTGGAGGAAACATTCAATACCTTAGATAAATATAAAATCAAGTTAAACCCTGAGAAGTGTGTCTTTGGGGTGATAAAAGGAAGATTTCTCAACTTTATCGTGGGACAGCGCGGGATTGGGTGGATCCAGATTTAACTTAAGTTGTACTCAGTCTCTCCCTGTCAAAAATATCAAGGATGTGCAAGCCTTGAATGGAAGACTCACGGCTTTAAGCAGATTCTCCTAGAAACTCCAGGAAAAACAGATCCCATTCTTTAACATCTTACAAAAAAAATAATAAGTTTCAGTGGGGACAAGAGTGTGTGGATGCCTTTGAGAAAATCAAGGAGATGCTTAGGGAACTGCTATAGCTGGGCGTTCCTCATCCCGGTCAAGACCTTTATCTTGGCCTCTCAGCCTCTGATTGGGCAATGGCGGGAGTTCTAATAATGGAGGAAGAAAAGAAAGAGATTAATCCAGTTCACTACACTGGAAAAATTGTGACAACAACAGAAGGACGCTATACCAACATCAAAAAGATATTGTTTGCGCTAGTAATAGCTTCGTGAAAGCTACGTCCTTACTTCCAATCGCACAAGTTTTGTAAAGGGAAATTGGTCGTAAAAGCAAATAGCTAACAACCCCAATGCCTGCGGGTGAATGATTAGCTGGACGGTCGAGTAGACATAGTATAAGATCCACTTTTTGTATCAAACAACAATCAAGGCCCAAGCCATGACAGATTTCATAATAGAAACCAGCTTTACCAAAAGAAATACTATATTTATCACCTTTCGTGATATTGGTCGATGCAGCCCGGTGCACGTTTGGAGCAGGCGCGGGCATTGTGGTTCAAACACCGGATGGGCAAGACCTTAATTACGCTTTCATATTGGAATTTGAAGTGACCAACAAGGAAGCAGAATATGAAACCCTCATCTAGGGATTAGAAGTGGCCACAGTCCCTGGGGGTGACAGGTTTTCAAAAACACTTTTTAACAAAATTTTAAAGCTCTAAAATTCCTTTTCAAGAGAGAGAGAGAGAGAGAGTGAGTGAAACTAGCAAGCGCTCTTGATGCATCCCCGACATGTCGTGGACTTAGATGAAACTTTGATTGTTAGGGAAAGACATGAGATAAACTTAAACTGGAAACTCCATTTCGATTGAGAATTTACACACAAGAAATTCACTCAATCTCCCTTGACCCACTCATGGACTCCGGGACAGTTTAGAACTTTATCCCAAAGTCCTCTACCCTCTCCTGACAGTCGGCCTACGGTTCCCCAACTGCCCCCAACTAATCAGTCAACCAAATACAAAGTGTTGACACACAACACCAGTCTTAACTCGCTCACTAACTCTCTAGCCCTTACATACTTAAGTTTGAATCACTCTTGCTTAGATAATCTCTCTGTTTTTCTCTATCGTTCAGGCTTGCTTACATATGAAATAAATGCAAGTATATATACGGTTAGTTAACATGTAACTACCGTCCTATAGGCCCCTAGACTCTAGGAGTCTACTACAGCTCCTATAATTCACATAACAACCACACTAGACTTGTAGAGAGTCTTTAACTTGATCTGAAGACGTTTGAACTACGTGTCGCCTTTGCTAACAGAAAATTTTGTAGGGGAAAAGGATGTACAAAATTTGATAAAATAATAAAATAATCCTACAACTGTAATACGGGTAGCAAAAATCCTGGTCAGAATATAGCGTAAGCAAATTACGACCAAGAGTATCGAACGCAAGGGACTTAATAGAAAATCAGTCCTAATCCCCGGTAATAGCCTATTCTAGACAGGGGGAAAATGAGTAATAGTTCTAAACTAGAAAGAACCTAACTAAAAATCTAACTAAATGGTATTTACAATGAACCGTCCTTAATTCGAAATGATAAACGATATAAAAACAAGTATGATCACCAAGAAAAATAATAAGTTTCGAATTAGCCAACTTTTGAATGTGCCGGATATCATGCCGGACATAATATGCACGGCATATTCAAGAACCTTGAATGTGCCGGACATAGGACATCCGACATGATACCCGGCATATTCAAAATGTCAAGTTGTTTTACCAGTTTCGAAGTCAAACAAAACACTCCCAATACATTATCAAAATTAGCAAATCTCTTTCCAATAAATGAACTGAAAAGGGGAGAATAGTATGGTTAAAGAAAAATGGAAAGACCACTTAGAATTCCTCAACCATTCTGACTTTGTTTTGATGAACAAAGTAAGAATTTGAAGTAAAGGGAAAGAGAAGCAACTTCATTCCATTTGCAAGAGACTCAAAATTCTAAGTTGAAACTTGTAACTTTTTATTGAATGATCATAAGTGCAATTACAAGGAGCATCATTCCTAACCAAAGACAACAAGCAATTCTACTTCACCATCCCCACAGATTAAAAAAAAAGAGAGAATACAAAGGAGACAAGGGAATTGGTCGTAGCCTTAACCCACCATGGATTTCCTTCTCTTCGCGTGGAAAGTTGCATAGAACTTCCTTGGACACCAACACCTTGGATGAGTGCGGAATAATAGAATGAATGGAGTGTATAGGATGTTGAAGAGTGTTTGAAGTCAATAAGCCTCGGCCTATTTATAGGCATCATTCTTCCTTGGTGCCGGGTGCTATGCCGGATAAATGTCATCCGGCATCGTATTAAACACATGCTAACTGTTAACGGTTGAAACCGCCAAATCTTCACGAAAAGGTACTTGTGCCGGACAGGGGATGTCTGACACCATATCCGGCATAGGTTGGTGATAAGTGCAAAACATATAGACTTTTAGGGTTTAAATACCTTATGAATTGCAATATCTGAAACACATGTTTCCCACTTATTATGGTTTTTTTCCTAAGATTTATGTTTTGATATGAACTAATGCATTTTATATGTTCAATGTAGGAAAAAGCCATGTAATTAAGTAGATTTACTCATGAGGATTCCAACGCAACAAACGGGGATTAAATCGGAGCTGAAACGAATATTTTAGAGCCAAATGAATTATCGTCCGAACCACCGTCCGGATGAGCTGGTTCGGACGCAACACGTGGAGCGCGCTCCGCATAAAATCGACATGTCCGAACCAGGCTGGTCCGGACACTGGTTCGGACACGTCAAAAATGAGCACGTACAGGGCACCATCGACATGGTGTGAAAAGATAAATTATTTTATCTTTTCACACACCGACATACACTATCTTTTTATCCCATTTTCACTATAAATAAGCCTATAACCCTCCATTAATACATATCTCATTCCACCCCCAAACTAATGCCATTTTTCCTCCACAAAATCACCATTTCCACTCCAAAAATCATACATCTCACCTACATAATGTCCACATAAAATCCACACATCACCTCATCCCATAAAACATTCCATTTCCATACCGTTGTTCTGTCCAACCTCTGTCCAAAATATTAGCAGTCAAAATAGTGGAGCTGAATTAATTATCTTTCCCAGATGATTTCTTTTACTCTTTATTCTGTCTTTTTAATTATGTTGGGCTAAGAGGATTTACTCCGGGTGAAGGTTAAATTATAGTTTGTATAATTATGTAATCTATATTTTTACCGGTTCAATTAAATACAGTTTGTTACGATTAAAGCTTATCTCTCGCCTTTTTAATAAATTTCATGAATTTATAAAATGCTTTACAAAGTCTATTTTGATCAGATCAGTGATAAATAGACAGGTTAATTAATCGATAAATCTGTGGAAAACTTATTTTGATAAAATAAGTTAGTAATTTCAGATGCAAAATATAATTCCTCGCACTTAATCTGTTTACAAGTGTTTTGCTCAAATCTAGATTAGATCGAGCATTTTCTGGTAAACGAGTCTTTCGAGTCTATGATTTAGTCTTTAAGATAATGACAGGAATTTTGCCAAACTATTATAATTAACCGGTAGAGATAGCATAATTAATCAGATTATATAAACCTGAACCCGGAGTCCCGTTTAATTTATCTTCTACTCAGTTAATTTTATATGCTGTTTTACTTTACAAAAACAAGTTAATCAATTCCTCCCTTTTTGTGACAAAGCTTAGGTACTATATTATTTCGCTATAAGTCCCACGGTTTGACCCCGGCCGCTTCTGTCTTACTACTACTGCGATCGAGTTTTGTTTGCAGCCCGACGGATATTTGAGTTATTAATTTCTTTCTCAATTGTTTGAAATACACCAGTTCCAACCACTCTCATTTTCCTGTCTGCAGTTGGACTGGTAACGGTCGTTAACTGTCATCGTCTGGTCAACCGTGGTGACTTTTGCTTGTGCCGGATAGGATGTACCCGACACTATGCCCGACAGTAACTTCTTTTCTGCTTCATACTCGTGCCGTGTAGAAGTCATCCGGCTTCTTGCCCGGCAACACCCGTCTGTTGGTTAGAAATTAGTCCCTTGCATAAAAAACATATAAAAACATAAGTCTGAACAAATAATACTCTTTATATATAACATAAATACTAATTATTTAACCATATTTCTGTCAATAATCTTTATAATTACAGCATATAAATATGATAAGTCTACGACTTATCAGCCTTATGGTTGGTCACGTTGACGGCAGCTCTCTCGATTGGTCGAGCACCATTTGTGTGCCCCACTTATCTGATCTTGACTGGCTCATTAATGCTCATAAATGCTCTCTCTTAGATATCATTATAGCTATGTAAACTTCTGATTAATAGCCCTTGACTTATCTTGTTCTCTTGCACATTAATGAGTTGTGTTCTTGTCGTGTGCTAGTTGATTATGTGGGTATATGAGTCTGTATGAATATATCGATCCTCTTGCAATCTTTTGTCTTTGATTTTCTTCTTAAGCATGAGAGATATCTTCGTGCGGTGCCTGACTTGTTGTATGTGCTAGAAGTTCTATCGTGAGCTCTCATGGACAGGTGCCCGAGTGGTTGGGCACATGTCGTGAACCGAGTGCGCTTGAAACCTAGCGTGCTAAGCCACTCTTTTGCATGTATATTTGAATCATAAAGCTTGACAAACATATTAGATAAATAATACATGGTTTACTATCATCAAAACTAAGGGATCTTGACTTAACAATTTCCCCCTTTTTGATAATGGCAACCTATACAAAATTATATGTACTTGGAAATTTAAACATTTGAGAGATTCCCCTTAGAAGAATTCCCCATGAGTTTGTTAAGGTTTGAAACAACAAAAAAATAATGGCTTTTATTTATACTATAACCATAGGTAGAAAGTTCTTCACTAGTCATACTAGCACAAGTACATATCTTTTATTTCCCCTTTGCCATAAAACAAAAATAGGGAGCAACTACACGACCTAAGATATTGTAAAGACCATAACATTCCATAGAGTACAAACTACAAGCATGATCGAGATAATCTAGATAGAATGGTGTGTCTGGAGATCCCATTCTAAATCATCTAGGCCAAAGGGTTCATCCTCTGAAAAGGAAATCTTGACCCAAGGTTTCTTGTCAGCTGTGGTGGAAATGATCAAGGGTGATTCGGCTTTGGTGGTAAGGTCTGACTCATCAGAATCTACTATGAACTCTAAGCAGTGTGGAGTTCGAGACTGAGATGGAGTTACACTTGAGGTGATAGACCAAGCTGTAGGTGAGTCGGAGACTGGCTGAACATAGCTTTGAGCAACGTATTTCTTTGGGTGTTTAGTGAACATAAACTTGCGAACGGTGGAATGAATGGTTTTCTCATTTGATTTGGATGAGCTTTGAGAGTTTGAGCCATTTCATGAGATGTGTAGCAATGATTGTGAGTAGAAATGAAGTGAGCAAGTATTTATAGACACTTGAGGATATGCTCAACGACTGATCGGTGGGTGGTAATAAATGAGGTGCTACGTCTTGTGGGCTATGTTTGTAGGCTTTTTAGGTGTCAAGTTTGGAGATTGGATTAGTGGAATGGATAGGACTAAATGTCTCTGATCACTTTGCAATTTTTAATCAAGGAAGAAGCAGCCAATATAATAAATTATTTTGTAACCAATGGTCTGATCATTCAAGTAGACAAATATATAAAACAGTTTGCATTTCCAATCATATCAAAATATTGACTCATAAATAGTTAGTCAATGGCAGTACAAAAGTTTAAAAAATCTAACTTAGAGCTAATTCTCACGGTTATCACTCAAGTCTCTACGAGACGAAGAACACTCAGGCTAGATGGGAGTATATGAAGTCTATAGCTCCTTGAACCATGTGATGAACACTTGGTTCTCTGGAGACGGTCTGCACAGCAGTGAGAGTAACTCTCACACTCTTTAGAACCTCCATAGCTGAAGTATCCAGACTTGTCCCCGACCTGTCGTGGTCTGGTGAGAGACTTCTCTTCCTCTTGAGTGCCGATGCTTTAGTGGTTGGTCGAGGCTCTGACCTTGAGTCCTCGCTCTTTGTTGGCCTCTGAGATACCACCAACTGATTTCCTTTCGGCATGATCCCCATTTTGGACAACATCTCTGAACAGATGCTGTCCTGAGCGGTGCGCACGCACTCGTGGAACCTGTCGGTGTCCACTCCGTTTTGTTGTAGCCTTGGTCACCACTCCCCCATGCACCAGACCTTGGTTGACGTATCTACTCTCCTCTATGGTGAGCAGAATCATTGTTGGGAGATCAATCTTCTCCTTGGTCTTGAGAGCATAGAGTAACCTCACATCTCTTGTGTTGACGATGTGGGTGCGTTGGTTACGTGGGGTGACGTTGTGGGTGAGAAGACTGAAAAGGACCCTGTCGGGGATGGACATTTCCACTGTGTGGAAGTTCTTCATCGTGGGCCCTTTGTTGAGCAGCTGGACCATCTTTCCTCCCTGATGGCCTAAGTCATTCCAGGTGGTGTCCTTTTGGACAACCAACCCCTGTGATTCTAAGCCAAAAGTGTCACATATCCAGGGACTTGAAGATGTTGATGTGAACTCCTTGGACTTGTGAGATGATGTAGTTATCATCTTCATCGCTTTGGAGTGGTCCAAGATGTCGCATATGCTCTTTGAGTAGCTCGGTATAGATGACGACTGTCTCCTGGAAGTAGTCCACCCATCCTTGGAACTCCAACATCTCTAGGATCTTCCCAGACCCATTTTCATCATCCATTCCATGTCCAGTGTCTTGGGTAGGACAAGACAGAACTTGTCGTTGACGTTCTCTGCTTTGATCAGTGTGGGCTCTAGCTCCTTGAGCTTTTTGAGACGCTTGAATGTTTGGGGTGGTTATGGCTTTGCAGCTTCCTTCTTGGCCTGAAAGCGCTCCTCGAGCTTCTGACCATGTGGTGCCAACACCATCTTCTCCTTGCCTTTAGCTTTCTCAGCCTCCTTCTCTCGCTGCTCGGATGTTGGGATGATCGGTGACGACTCTGTGTCACTGCCACCTTCACGACTGAATCGTTGGGGGTGTCAGCGACCTGTTGGTGACTGGTTCCTTAGTCTGAGCGACTGCTTCAACCTCCTCCTTAGAATCTTGGGCAGTCATATGACCCGTTCTTCTGCTGTAACCTCCTTCTGTGACTTTTCGTCACTTTGTACCTCCTCCTCCTCTACCTGTCAAACGACAGCCTCGATGACTACTGAATGAGTGGCTTCCTCATCGTTAGTGAAGTGCAACTTGCGAGTTGCTCCTTCAGGGGTAGCGTGGGTTGTTTGTGGAGTTTCTTTTTGGATTTTGCATGTTTTGAGGCACGAGTTACACGACTCGTTGTAGCAGTAAAAAGATTTTGGTTTTTGGAATCTTTGGCTTTGGAGTGTTTGGTGGCAATTTTAGGTGATGGAACGGAAGAAGACATTGTCAATTTTTCTGTGGAGGTAGGAGTTGGAAGGATTTTTGGTTAAAGAATTTCAGTTTGAATGAGATGATGAATTTTAGGTAAATGGAAGCTTATATAGGTTACCTCTTCTTGGAGTAGGTCACCTTATTTGTGACCCTACGCACAAGTTGATCCTTCTCTTCCTTTGATAGGCGAGGGGGCGGTGATGCTCTGAGAGATTCTGTCAGTAGTATGTCGGCCACTTGTGCTGATGGAACTTCTTTAAGGACAGCCTTCTTCTCGGATCGAAGTGCAGATTTAGGTGCCATTTTGATCGAGGGATTTGTTTGGAGTTTATAAACTTTTTGCTAGAGAATCCTTAGAGCAGCTGTGAGACGGGGATTTTTTGCACTTATTCTCACGAGAGTGTTGTAAGAGAGAAGAGAATTTGCTTTGAATGCACTGAAAGATTAGAGAGGGTGAGGGCAATAGTGTGACAAGTGCACCGTCACCCTTTTATAGATATCAAGTAACGGTCAGTGACTGTTCCTTATCTGCTCGCTAACATGTCCCAATGGTACTATTCATAACGAGCAACCGTCGTGACAGGCTGTCAGCAATCGTTGGTATTTTCCCGTTTCTATCCATTGGACCCTCTCTAAACTAACCTCACGTTTGTGGAAAATGACATATATGTTTCAAGTAGTCATTTGACATAACTTCTATGCATTAAACTAATCATTGACTACTGAATGACTAGTTTAAGGGTGTTGCTCACGTGTCGGTGACCGATCGTGGGAATCAAAAGACAGTCTAATTGTGATTAATGAATATCATTCCAAGATCATGAACAATCTTGTTGAATTTTTCTCTACTTAACGGCTTAGTAAAAATGTCAGCTAGTTGATTTTCGGTAGAAATGTACTTTAAACCAACTAATTCCTTTTCACAACAATCTCTAAGAAAATGATGTCTTATGTCAATATGCTTGGTACGAGCATGATGCACAGGATTTTTAGAAATAGAGATGACACTTGTAATATCACATATAATTGGCAACGTACATGTCTTGACTTCATAATCACCAATTTTCTGTTTGAGCCATAAGAGTTGAGCACTACAGCTTGCAGCAGCTATGTATTCAGATTCCGCAATTGAGATTGCAACACTTTGTTGTTTCTTTGATCCCCATGCAATCAAACAAGATCCAACAAAGAATGCTGTTCTTGACGTGCTTTTTCTATCGGTGATAGATCCTCCATAATCTGCATCTGAAAATCCTACAATGTTACAGTTAGTAAACATAGGATAGAAGAGACCAAGGTTCATGGTCCCCTTGAGACAGCGTAGTATCCTTTTTCTAGCTGTGAGGTGACTTTCTCTTGAATCTGCTTGAAACCTGGCACATAAGCAAACACTATGCGTGATATCAGGTCTTCTAGCAGTAAGATATAGTAGAGAACCAATCATCTTCCTGTATGATCGCTGGTTGACCAGTCAGTCACTAGTCATGATATCCATCTTTGTGCCAAATGCCATTGGTGTGTCAAACGGTTTACATGTCTCCATTCCAAATCTCTTTAGTAAATCCTTTACATGCATCTCCTGGGATATGATAGTCCCTTCGTTGTCCGGCTTGACTTGAAGTCCCAAGAAGAACTTCAATTCTCCTAGATCAGTCATCTCAAATTCCTTCTTCATCAAAGTCTCAAATTTCTTGCAATACTTCTCATCAGAGGCTCCAAAGATTATATCATCAACATATACTTGCACAATTAAGAAATCCTTTTTGTTGTTGTAAACAAACAAGGTTTTATCCACCTTTCCTCTCTTGAATTGGTTTTCTAAAAGATAAGAAGATAAACGATCATACCATGATCTTGGAGCTTGTTTGAGCCCATAAAGAGCTTTGTCAAGCTTGAGTACCATGTCCTTTCCTTCTTATGTCTCAAAGCTTGGAGGTTGTTCAACATACACTTCCTCTTTGACGTACCCATTTAGAAAGGCACTCTTGATGTCAAGTTGGAAGAGTTTGATTCCCTTATGTGCAACAAACGCTATCAATAATAGAATGTATTCCATCCTTGCTATAGGAGCAAATGTTTCTTGGAAGTCTATCCCTTCTTGTTGACGATGTCCTTGAGCTACCAGACAAGCTTTGTTTCTAACAACTTCTCTCATCTCATTTAGCTTATTTCTAAAGACCCATTTGGTGTCAAGTACTCCTTGATGTGTAGGACGAGGCACAAGATGCCAGACTTTGCATCCTTCAAACTGATTCAATTCTTCTTGTATTGCCTTAATCTAATCTGAGTTTTGAAGGGCTTCTTTGACATTTTTGGGTTCAATGGGTGAAACTGTCGTTGAGAATGCTAGAAGATCTCGAGCTTGTGCTTTGGTTTGAATTCCCTTGAAGATATCTGATATGATTTTCTCCAATGGATGATCTTTGTATAAGGTACGAGATTGATGAATGGTTGATGTGATAGAGGATCTTTGACATCATTGTTTCCATCATCGACATGTTGTTGACCTGTCGGGCAGGTTTTCTTCGATCGGTGATTCATCTTTGGGATTATCTGTGTGATCCTAACCAGCTAGATCAAATCCAAGTTCTTCATCTTCTTCATATTTCTTGATTTTATGAACATCAGCCTCATCAAAGACCACATGCACACTTTCTTCCACCTTCAGTGTCCTTTTTTGTATACTTTGTATGCCAGGCTCCTTTTAGAGTACCCAAGGAAGATGACCATATCACTTTTGGCATCAAACTTTCCTAGGGGATTCTTTTCATTATTGTGGACATAACATTTACAACCAAAAATCCTGAAGTGACTTATGTTTGGTTTTCTTCCCTTGATTAGCTCATAGGGAGTTTTGTTAAGGATAGGTTGTATGAGCATTCTATTTGTGATGTAGCATGCAGTCACCATTACTTCTGCCCAGAAGACCTGAGGAAGACTGCTCCCCAATATCATGGCCCTGGCTACCTCTTGTGGTGTTCTGTTCTTACGCTCAACTACCCCATTCTGTTGGGGTGTTCTTGGTGCTGAATATGTGTAATTGATTCCATGTTGTTTACACATATCCATGAATTGTTGATTCTCAAAATCTGACCCATGATCAGACCGAAGAGCCTTGATCTTGTGGTTGAGTTGTACTTGGATTTTTCCTGCAAAGACTTGAAATTTCTCAAAGACTTCGTCTTTGGAATTGGAAGCAATAAAGAGTGTCCAACAAATCGTGAGTAATCATTAACAATCACAAACACATACCAATTTCCTCCAAAACTTTTGATTTTCATAGGTCCACATAAGTCTATGTGAAGTAATTCAAGTGGATTGGATGTACTAACTAAGTTCTTTGATTTGAAGGAAGTCTTAGTTTGTTTGCATAACACAAACATCACAAAGATTGGTCTTAGATTCCTCAGGGAGACCTCTTACCAACCGTTTCTTGACAAGTTTTCTTAACAATGAAGTGCTAACATGTCCTAATCTTTTGTGCCATAGAGTGGAGTCATCTATTGAAGCCGTCAAGCATGGAAGGTTTGGACTGTCAATATCCTCCAAAATAGCTACATAAACATTTTTTCACCTTTTCCCCTTTAACAACTCTTTACCATTGTCCTGACTTACTATACTACAATGCGTAGGATAGAAGTGAACTGAATTTCCATTGTCACATATTTGAGATACACTGAGCAGATTGAATTTTAAACCATTAACTAAATTGACATTATCTATGACATAGTCAGAGGTGAAACCAACCTTACCTACACCGATGATCTTTCATTTCTTGTTGTCGCCAAAGGAAACGGTTCATTGGCTTCTTGGTTTGAGTGAGAAGAATTTCAACTTGTCTCGTGTCATGTGTTTAGAGCACCTATTGTCGATGTACCATCAGGGGTCCATTCCCACTCGATTCTGCACTTAACATGTTAGTGATGTGGGGTTAGGGTCCATAGAAGGTTTGGACCCATCTCCACCAGTAATCATGTTCCTAGGATCATTTTTAACTACCCATTTTAGTCCTATTTTCTTGAGTTGTCAATGCCTCATAAAACGTGTTCTATAGCAATTGGCTTCATGATGACCGAGTTGTATGCATAGGTTGTAGACACCTCCATAACTGGTCGCTGACTGATACCCGACTGGTCATTTGTTTCTCCATATAGGTGTCCTAGATACAGTGTCTAGCTTCACATGTTTTTATTAGACTAACTCTAGTTCTTTTTCTTTTGTACTAAGTGCAGCAATCAATTCATCGATTTCAAGTTGTTTACCTAGATTCATCTTTTCATGAGCAGATTGAATTTTGCTATAATCAATTTGCAATTTCATGAGTGCTCTCATGAGATTTTCTACCTTATTCTTGTCTGAGTTTTTCTCCAAGTTCTCATTTTCCTCTAAAAGTTCCTTATTTTCATTTTCCAAAGCCTCAAGTTGTTCAACTAATATAAGAGAAAATTTTCTAAGTCCAGGGAGTTCAGCCTTTAGAATCCTTTTTCTAAGTTTAGAGTAATTTACCTTGTTTTGATCTTCTTCTTCCGACTCTGAAGTGTCCTTATCTTGCGCCATCAAGCAAACCTCTTCAAGGTATAGGTGAGCCTTCTCGTCCTCCGAGGAATCACTATCTGAGGTTTGATCGTTGTCACTTAGCTCTAAGTCTCCCCATGCAACAACAAACACTTCTTTCCTTGGCCCTTTGTTGAACGATCTTCGAACGGGTTTCCTGACCTTGTCGTTGTTGTCTTGGGGTTGTTGAGGACAGTCTTTGATATGATGTCCACGCTTTGAGCACCCGAAACAACTGCCATTGTTCTTCTTGCGATGATCATCGGTCTCCTTAGGCTCTCTTCCTTTCCTCATGTTATTTCTCACGAACTTTCGAAAGTAACTCTTAGCATAGAGGACCATCTCATCATTTTCTTCTCATGTTTCAGAGTTTTCAGCTGCTTGAAGGGCTATGCCTTTCCCTTTTTCTTTTATTGAGCTTTCTAAGTTTCGTTATTGTAGTTTTAGCACAAACGCCATTGGGGAACCTAGCATGTCTGCCCAGGACATCTTAGATAGATCATGGACTTCTTGCATGGCATTGACCTTGCTGTCGAAAGAGGCAGGAAGTGATCCAAATTTGATCCTCGTTTGAGATAGTTCTTCCAAGTACCAATATTTCGTTGATCAGCTTGCTAAACCTTGTATGCATTTCAAAAATGCTCTCCTTTTCTTCCTTTTTGAATAGCTCCCAATGAGTGAGCAGCTCAATGCGAGTCTTTTTGATCTCATCATTCCCTTCATACATGACCTCAAGAGTTTTCCAAACCTCTTGAGCTGTTTTGGCTGAGGCTATCTTGGAGTATTGCTCAGGTAGTAGTGCATAGTGTAGTATTCTTACGGCTCGAGCATTGAATACCATCTTCTTCATTTGATCATCCGTCATGCTGTTAACAGACATGTCTTGTCCCTGAGCATTCTCGAAGGTGTACTCTCCATGTGTTATCACCCTCCGCATTCTTGGATCATTAGACTTCATGTGAAACTCCATATTATTCTTTTAGTGAGTGTAGTTGTCTCCATTGAAGAGTGGTGGTCGATTTGGTGCAAAACCTTCTTCTGCCGCTAGTAGGTTTGCGTGAGACATTTTGATCGTCTTCCAAAACAGTTAGCTTTCTAGAAGAGACTGCTCTGATACCAATTGAAACTAGCAAGCGCTCTTAATGTGTCCCCGACGTGTCGTAGACATGTCGTGGACTTAGATGAAACTTTGATGGTTAGGGAAAGACACGAGATAAACTTAAACTAGAAACTCCATTTCGATTGAGAATTTACACACAAGAAATTCACTCAATCTTCCTTGACCCACTCACGGACTCCGGGACAGTTTAGGACTTTATCCCAAAGTCCTCTACCCTCTCCTGACAGTCGGCCTACGGTTCCCTAACTGCTCCCCGACTGATCAGTCTACCAAATACAAAGTGTTGACACACAACACCATTCTTAACCTGCTCACTAACTCTCTAGCCCTTACACACTTAAGTCTGAATCACTCTTGCTCAGATAATCTCTCTGTTTTTCTCTATCATTCAGGCTTGCTTACATATGAAATAAATGCAAGTATATATACGGTTAGTTAACATGTAACTACCATCCTATAGGCCCCTAGACTCTAGGAGTCTACTAGAGCTCCTATAATTCACATAACAACCACACTAGCATTGTAGAGACTCTTTAACTTGATCTGAAGATGTTTGGACTACGTGTCACCTTATGGTTGGTCACGTCAATGGCAGCTCTCTCGATTGGTCGAGCACCATTTGTGTGCCCCACTTGTCTGATCTTGTCTGGCTCATTAATGCTCATAAATGCTCTCTCTTAAATATCATTATAGCTATGTAATCTTCTAATTAATAGCCATTGACTTATCTTGTTCTCTTGCACATTAATGAGTTGTGTTCTTGTCGTGTGCTAGTTGATTATGTGTGTATATGAGTCTGTACGAATATATCGATCCTCTTGCAGTCTTTTGTCTTTGATTTTTTTCTTAAGCATGAGAGATATCTTCGTGCAGTGTCTGTCTTGTTGTATGTGCTAGAAGTTCTATCGTGAGCTCTCATGGGCAGGTGGTCGACTGGTTGGGCACATGTCGTGAACCGAGTGTATTTGCAACCTTGCGTGCTAAGCCACTCTTTTGCCTGTTTATCTGAATCATAAAGCTTGACAGACATATTAGATAGACAATACAAGGTTTGCTATCATCAAAACTAAGGGATCTTGACTTAACAGAGAGGGAAGATAGATAGATAGATAGAGAGAGGGAGAAAACTTATTACTCTAAACTTGTACAGATTTAGAAATATACTCTGATTCCATGTTGGTGGCAAGGAAAAACTAACATCTGTGAAGTAAAAGAAGAAAAACTTTGGAAGTACTTACTAAAGGTACAGGAGCTGAAAGCAAACTTCACAAGATGTAAGTTAAAACATCATCTTGGCCCGTAAGAACGTGGAAAACACACATTTTTGCCTCCTGCCTATCACACTCTGTCTAAAGAAGAGAAATATAGTCTATGCAATACCCTTTACAACATCAAGGTGCCTTCAGGATACTCATCAAACATAAGAAGCCTCGTGTCCATGACAAATCTGAAATTAGTAGGAATGAAATATCACGATTATCATGTCCTAGTGCAAGAATTTTTGCCAATTACAATGAGTGGGATCTTACCTGATGCTGTCAGACACAAAATCACAAATGTCAATGTGTTCCTCAAAACCATTTCGTCTAAGATTCTTGATGCAAACACTCTATCTAAACTACAAAAGGATCTTATTGTGACAATGTGCCAGCTGAAGATGTATTTTCCTCCCTTGTTGTTCGATATAATGATACATCTGCTCGTGTATCTGCTTAAAAGGTACATGGGTGTCCTGAAGAAGAAAATGAAGAACCCTCGTCACCCAGAGGGCAGTATTATAGAGGGCACTGTGACAAGAGAAAGTTGTAGATTTCTACATCCATTACCTAGAAGGTGTCGATACCATTGGACTGGCACGTTCTAGACACGAGGGCATATTGAAGGGAGTTGGTACGGTTGGATGGAAACTGAAGAGAATTGATATAGACACCCTTAACAAAGCTCATTTAGTTGTGTTGAGTCATCTTGAAGATGTTGAACCGTACTTTGATGAACACTTGTGCGTTTTAAGAGCAAAATATTCAGACACGAGTGATGTTAGACTACAAAATGAGCAAAACAAGACATTTGTCAGATGGTTCAGAGACAGAGTGTCGTCCGATCAATCCAAGAATGTGCTTGAACTGATTAAAGTAATTGCATTAGGACCAAATCTGGATGTCATTTCTTATGAGGGGTATGATGTCAATGGCTTCACCTTCTTCACAAAATGTCAGGATCGTAAGTCAACAAATCAGAACAGTGGTGTAGAGCTTGAAGCTTATCAACACTTATATGACATCAACGGTATGGGTCGAAGTTCAGTCTCAGTAAAATAATCATATTTCAGTGTTACACAAGACATCTAGGTATTAGACAACAACAACTATGAAATGTGGGTTTTTCGGTGTAACTGGGTTGACAATAAACATGACTACAGTGAGGAGGAGCATGGTATGAAACTGGTTGAACTGTGTAGAGCAACTCCCACGACTGAGCCATTTGTTGTTGGCACGAAGGTTAAGCAGATATTTTATGTAACTGATCCCTGCAATCCTAGATGGTTTGTGGTGCTTAAAGAAGTTGGTGTGGATGGTGTGGTTGATGAGGATGAGTATAACGCAGAAGTTGGTGTGGATGGTGTGGTTAATGGTGTAAGTAAGTTATTACCATTAAAATTTATAAGTAATTAACTATCTTTTACTTGTTGCTTGTATATGAGCATTGTTAAATTCCTTGTATTTTTTGTGCCACTATCTAATACTTAATTTTATTTCTATTCTTGCAGGCATGGATGAAGAGTTCGATTTATTTTGTGACGAGTTAGAAAATGATCAGGAAATGGTACCGGTTCCTTCTACCAGTGCCCCTTCTACCGCTAGCCCTTCTACCGGAGCCCCTTCCATGAGTGTACCTTCTACGAGTGCTACTCAAAGACCCAAAGGTAGAGGCTCGACCCGTGGGCTGAAGCTACAGAAACCGGATGAAATCAGTCTTGTCTGGGACCGGTATGAGAGGTATTAGGGGGGCAGCAGGTCAAAGTTCGCTAGTATACTAGGGACTCTGCCCATGTCACATTGCTCCATCAACCACAAATGGCCACAAGTCCCGAGAGAAGTTAAGGAGACTATCTGAAAGAAGGTGTAAGAACGGTACAAGATCATAGAAGAAGTGAAAGGGGTCTTTCTGCGGTGGGTGTCAAAGCTTAATCATTCCACCACTACTTGGTGGAGAACTGGATCACTAGGGAGCCCTACGCGAGCCTCTGTCGTATGTGGTGTACAACGGCATGATCACCGAAGAGGAGTGGAGGGTCTTCGTTGAGCACCACTCCACCCCCGAGTTCAGGGTATGTTTGTGTGTACTCTTTTCTAATTAATACTCATAATGTTTTATCTCTGATTTTTTAATTGATTTTCTATTGTAATGTCTTAACAGCAAAGACAAGAACAAGAACGGCGGTATCGTGAAGTGAATCTCTACCCCCACACCATGGGATGGAGGGGATACGTGGGCAGCCTCGATCAGTGGAAGCAAGCTGGTTTGCTAACGCGGAGCAACGAGGACAGCCGTGAATGCCTAATTAAGGACATTTTTGAGGCGAGTAGGGTCTAGATGTACCTACTGGGACACCAGAGAATGACCAGAGAAGGTCAGAGGATATTTTCTCACGCTGAGACGGCACAACAGGCTAACCAAATTATAAGTGTTTGAAACTATTAAATATAGACTCAAGCGTTTGTTGATCTTAAATTTAGTGCTAACTTATTTGACAATTGGACAGTATGAAACAACACAGAGAGGAAAAAGAGAGATACATGCTCCTCCTTCTCAAGACGATCCTCTCAATCAAGCGCTCGGGATGAAGGATCACCCGAGGCGTGTTAGAGGATATGGGGGAGAAGTGCACCATAAGCATGTATTCCCCCAATCTACTAAGAAGGGTCAGGTGAGTGTTTTAGATATTGAGGAGATGCTTGAGCGTAAGCTAGCTGCTGAGCGCCAAAGTAATGCGAAGAAATTGGCTGCTGAGCGCCAAGCTAACGAGGAGAGATTGGCTAATGAGCACCGAGCTTACGAGGAGAGGCTGCAGCAAGCGTTGGATGCGATCACACAAGCGACTACTCACGGCATGATCCTCCTCTACCGTCTTCCTCGTCCAGTTGTGCTCCGGCCGCTGACCCGTACTCGTTTGGTAACATCCAGGTTAGCTTTGTTTTATTATTTTTTCTCCTTAAATAAAATTTTAAATAGTATTATATTGGACACACTTATTTACTTCGTGCAATATCTATATTTATTAAAGGAACAAAAAAATACCGTCTTCAAGTACCATTTGACGGGCACCCTGTAGATGTGGCCTACGGGACAGTGTTTCCATCAGGGCCACACACGCTCATCAATTTTCAATGTCTCCCTGTATTCTACGCGCGTGTGACCTTGGACTTAATCATCGAAGGATTTGAGAATGTATACCTTTCGATGGCGTTTGACAACAAGTGCACGCTGGTTGAAGCGAAAGGAGACTTATTGCCCTGGCCAGCATGTTATTGTTGTTCACTGATGAGGTAAGACTGTTTGACAACCATTTAGTGTATAATATAATCCATTATACCTCTATAATACAAAATAATACACAAAACAATAATGATCTTTTATCGGTTCTAGAGTTTGTTATCTAACTCACCACTTATTAGTTAATGAATCATAATACCAATGTCAATGAATCATAATATCAAATTTAATAAATCATAACATCATTTTAGTGTATCATCAATAACATATAAAAAGAAAATTTTTAATCTTTTGTGGTGTATTATTAATGTTATAGTATATTTTAAACTGTACATGATGAATCATAAATGTCGTTGATATATGTTGATATGTACATATAACTAATATAAATTTTTTAATTTGTCAAAACATATCTATGACTGGTCTTGTTTTGAAGATCTTGAATTTAGATGAACAGTGATTTTTTTCATTTTGGATTTATATATTAAAAATTATAACAATTTAAAATTAATATAATAAAAAGATACTCCTATCAACAAAACAGTCCACTCAACCGCTGTTATATCACTGGTTCACCATATTGTTTACGGAACTGCCGTACAGTTGAATTTTGCTAGCTAAAATGAGCTGTCCATGCTTGCAAACATAATCTCGTCGTATATTGTTTCAATATAATTACTAGTATGCATACCCACTTTTCGTGGATCCTGCCCACTAACTCCTATTATTAATCAAGTGTTGCAGGGGTATTAATTAAGCACGGATCAATCTTTTAGATTAGTATCTCAACATATCAAAACATAAACAACGAAGACCGATCTTTCAGATGAATTCAATTATGGGAAGTGTTGACTTATACAGTTGCAATTGCAAATGGGGAGAGTCTAATGAAGTCTACAACAGTTGATCACTCATCGATGGTCTGGCAGAGTATTAAAGGAGAGAAAGAGAAGAAGGGAGTACTAGTATAGTACCATTTTCCTTTTCTGCTATAGCCACATTGTGCTGCCATGGCAATAGCTCTGATTGATATCAGTCTTCTTCCTACTGCACTCCTATTCATGTTACTATCATTAAGTTATACAGATCATCTTCATCAGGTGGTAGCTGACGATAAACTTAATCGACAAAGTTTCCCAGAAGGTTTCATCTTGGAGGTGCAGCTTCAGCATATCAGGTAGGTTAATTTGTACTAATGCAGCCCAGCTGGAAGCTGATCTGACAAATGAATGAATGCATATGTTCCAGCTTTCAACCCAATTATCTAGTTAATTAATTTGATTGCTAACTTAATGCTTATGTGATGAAATTAAGTATGAAGGAGCTTGGAACCAAGACGGAAAAGGGCCAAGTATTTGGGATACTTTCACTGCTGATTACCCAGGTTAGTGAAAGGATTGTTAATGATTTTGCATCTGATGATCACATTAATTAGTTACCTTAAATTTATAGTAATCGAAAAGGGTTCCTGAATTAAAACTTATCCCGTTTAATTGTACCTTTTGGTTCATTCATCTAATCAGATTGTTCCATCATACATATATGTGCTTTTTTGAATCAAATAATTCAGCTATAATTAAATTGCAATTCAAATTGAGTATGTTCAAAGCTTTCTATAAACCAGTCATTAATTATTAAGTCCTGGCAATCAATAGGATGCAGCCATCATTGGACCACGACTAATACGATAATTAGTGCTTCCCGATCAAAGGGCGTCCTGTCGTAGCTACCGTGCACACCTTTTTGCATGTACTACCGGATATACGTGATTCAAATATTTATTTATTTTTCCTTTTTTCAAGGAACTCATGTGGTTTCAAGTAGTATATGGGGTAACGGTGGTCCGGTTGGTAAAATATTTCTTAATTTTTACACAAAGTTGAGGCGGTCATTGTAGTACTACAGTCTTAGAATTCGCCACTTTTTCTTTCCATCAGTAATTATAATTTTGGTACCCGTAATTTTGTGTTCTCAAAATTGACCATTATCCTGACCAGCAATATTGTCAAATTTAAGTATAAGAAGATAAATGGGTTATCATCTGTTAACTTCAGCCAGATTGCTGAATATTAATTGAGGGAGAAAAACATGGAGAACGACAAGAACAGAGAACGAATAGAACAGTGCTTTTAATACTGATAAGCTTGATAGACACATAGAGTGAGAGAGTATATATACAGCGAGAAGAAAGGAAAAAGATTGGCTACAGAGTTTGTTACAGAATAGACAAGAAGAGTAACAAACTTAAGTAAACTAGAATACAAACTAGATTACTATACTGTAACATCATCTTATGCAACTGCGCTTGTATTTGTTCAGAAAAGATCGCCGACGGTTCAAATGCAACGGTAGCTGATGACTTTTACTATCGATACGAGGTAATCAATTAAGCTCCCATCTACTACACATAGAATTGTTTCTTCATTTCTCTAATTTTTTAAAAGTCATGAGTGTATGTTTGTTGTCGACATCTATGTTCAGGATGATATTAAATTGATGAAGGATGTCGGTATCGACGCATTTAGATTCTCCATTTCATGGCCACGACTTTTGCCTTGTAAGAATATACAAACATATTTGTATATGTGGTCTCTACTTTGGAATTTGGATAAATTACATACTTTAATACAAATATGTTGCTGTAGATGGAAAGGTTTCAGGAGGAGTTAATCAGCTAGGGATTCAAGCCTACAACAACATGATCAATGCACTCATCGCTAATGGTAAGTTTTCAAACTTAACAACTAATTTAACATCCCTCATGTGTAAGTGTTTTTTTTGCTGTTATAAGAAAATCACCATCTATTTCAGATATCAAACCAGTGGTGACTCTTTTTCACTGGGATGTTCCACAAGCACTAGAAGATGAATATAGTGGATTCCTAAGTCCAAATATCATGTAAGTAATGCAAATCACTCCTTCCTATCTCTTTCTTAATCATCCATAAGATAAGACCAGTAGCAAGTAAATCTACTCCAATTTGTAAAACCGGGATACATAATATATGTATATGTATACCATATGATTATAATAACAATAACAATAACAACAACAACAAAAGTTACCTTAAACAGCTTCCATTGATTGTTGAAATCTGCAGAAAAGATTTTGGAGATTACGTCGACTTATGCTTTAAAGAGTTTGGAGATCGAGTAAAATATTGGCTGACTATAAACGAGCCCAATACATTTGCCACTTTCGGTTATACAACTGGTGTGTGGGCGCCCGGCAGATGCTCCAGTTATATGGGTAATTGCACCTTTGGAGACTCCGCAACTGAACCATATATGGCTACTCACCATATGCTTCTTAGTCATGCAATGGCAGTCAGATTATACAAACAAACTTATCAGGTGAAAACTCGGGATACATTTTGTAACAAGTCTAAAAATGTATTAATCGATGTTGATGATGAATTTGTTGCTAGGCTTCTCAAGGTGGGATGATTGGGATCACCATTTCAGTTCTTAACTGGAGGATACCGTTCAATCAAACTACCTACAACATCAAGGCCACTTCTAGAAACTTTGACTTTGAATCAGGATGGTATTATTATACTAACTGAACTATACATATTAATTAAAGTGGGGAAGAAAACAAAGATCAAGATATTGTGAATTAAGGTTTTAGTTCTGTATTAACGTCTTCATGGTGACACTACTACTACGCAGGATTTTAGAACCAATCAACTTCGGCTACTATCCAGAGACTATGAGAACTTTGGTTGGAAGCAGATTGCCAAAATTCACAGCAGAAGAGTCAAATATGCTGAAACACTCCTACGATTTTATGGGTCTCAATTATTACACTACCTACTACGCTAAAGATGATAACACTTCTAGTAATCCAATGGAGCTCAGCTATACCACAGACAGTCGTACAACTACTGAAGGTACGTACAACATGCATCTACTCATCAATGATTTCAAAATAAAAGTTTTGACCATCTTTAATTAGTATGGTATTCCTGATTTGTAGTTGAGAAAGGTGGAATCTTCATTGGGGAACAGGTACAATACCCGTCTCTTCTTCCTATCAATACAGTCACTCAACTGGCTTTTACGCCCTTCAAATTTAACACAGAGATGTGGATTTACAAATCAAGGAGTAACAATTAGTAATCGTAGGCAACTAGTTAATTCATCATCTTAGTAACGTCTTTCTGTAAACATAAATCATCTAAGTAACATCTTGCATATAATTAATCATACTTTTTTGGTAGACTGGGACAAGTTGGCTCTATATTTACCCAAAAGGGCTTCAACAAGTACTGGATTACATCAGGGCAAAATACGACAATCCACCGGTTATGATCACAGAGAATGGTAAGCATGTATATATACAACACAAAGCTTAATCTTTTGTTTCATAACATAAGATGCATTCCCGCTACTCTTCCATCTGTCTTCTCTAAACATGTCTATATATATTGTCTAGCATCCAGTATTCACCCTTTTAATTTAGTGAGTGTGTAGATTATACCTGATTTCATTAAATTTCTTGTAGGGATGGGTGACTTGAATAACCGCACTCTCCCGCTCCAAGAATTTCTACAAGATTATGAAAGGATAAAGTATCACAGTCTCCATCTATCCTACCTTCTTAAGGCAATCAAGTAAGGACACGAGCAACCTGAATGTTACTAATACACACACACAAATGAAACTTCTTACATATTCATATTTTAGCAGTCACCTGAATATTCTATAATCTTAAAACAATCACGAACTTCATTAACTTTGCAATTTTCAGGAGTGGAGCAAATGTAACGGGTTATCTTGTGTGGTCTTTCCTGGATGATTTTGAATGGAATGCGGGCTATACCAACAGATTCGGCATGCATTTTATTGACTATGAAGATGGATTGAAGAGATACCCCAAAGCCTCTGCTTTTTGGTTCAAGAGCTTCTTAAATAACGGGTTTGGTAATGCCAAGCTACAAGGAAACATAGCTCCATACAAGACACACATGATATAAAACATAGTCATAGAACCATTCATTCAAAAGGAAGCAAAGGTTGTTGCGTAGGTAGATGAACAGACACATGCAACGGGAGATAGGAAGACCCTGCTGTTCTTATAAGCTATCAATAACGGGGACTAAACTTAGTACACAGTTATCCTATCTTACACATTAGCACCAGAATGAGGCTTACATTATTAGGTATTTGCAACTCATTTATATCTCTGTTTGTCAATACATATCTGCCACACTTGGGAAATTCCTTGATAGATTTTCAATAACCTTCTTGGGAATAGAAAAGTTCACATGTGGAAGCGAAACCTAGTGTACATGAAACACTATCCCTGTAAAGGCGTTTTGAGCTTAGAGCTACAATGCCTGAAATTTTTTTTTGGTAGGATAATAGTAGATTACGAAAATATTAATCCATATATGTGAAATGTGTTTCTGAAGCCCTAACAGACTATATTTACGATTGTACAGTTTACCAATAGATTATTTCATGGACTTGCACAAATGAAAGCTTCCACTAGAGCATCAAGTGTCCATATGAAATCATTTGCCAAAACATCTATTAGCAGTATCACAGTTAACCCAGACACAAAAAGTGCAAATTTCAGGCCCCAATTAACGTAAACTGCGGAGGAGGAAGTATTTCGTGTAGAAACGGAGTGGAATTTTGAGCAAGGTCTATGCCATATTGATGCTTGTTTTCTCTTGATTAGTCTGTTTTCTAATGGCAAACATTTTTTAGTGATACTAGTTGATACTCAAACAATGCATCGCAGTGCTAGTAGATGGCAACCATTGGACTTTGGGAATGCTTACGAGAGAGTAGAGCCCACTGAGACTAAGAAACTCGGTTGATTATGCTTCGGTAGACTCTACCCATTTCAATCAGTAGTGATTGTTAGAGTCGCGACTCTTAGAACTACAAAAGTTCAGAAATATTCAACAAGAACATTACTGGGAAATAGGGGACCGTGACGTTACCGCCAGTAACAACAAACTGGAACATCAGTTGCATTTGAGACAAAGTAACACTTCCGCATGTCAATAGAGATCATAATTCATGTTACAGAACATAGAAGAGAATATATGCTTTCGGGGTACCTGTGTTGCTGCGGACACGAAATCCCGTGGTGAAAGCAGTCGATCAAAATCAGCACATTACTTCTTACCGTCTCTCTGAAGTTACTCTATAGCGCACATGATCAAAAAATTACCCAATTCTGAGCAACTGATTTGTAGGGATTGTTCCACCAAAATGTGTTTCAAAGACAATAGGGCACCCATGATAAAACCCTTTCTTATTTTACTAGACATCTCCCGTAGACTCAATTCTTAATTTAAAAAAAAAAAAAGAAAAGTGAAGTAGTAGATGAAAAAGAATTTGTAAATAAGTGAAAGAGAACAATAGGAAAATAATTCTTAAGAAAGTGAATCTACTATTCTTAACTTCAGGGCATCCATAATAGGATGATATGAGGTGGAGGAAAATTGGGAGAGTTTGCTCAAACATTTTTTTAGAGAACGTTGACAATTAAGAGAAATTGTGGGTGAAATCCACTTATTTTAGTTTTCCTTTCTTATGCTCCTTCATTTTTGTCTTATTGTTTCCCTCTTCCACAAGTGCGGTTGACAAGCGCTTTAGAGATGTATAAAAGTCTTCCAATCTATTCATTTTTCTCTCACCAAGTTCATTTTACACTCACACATGTATCCAGACGTAGAGAACTTTAATAAGAAGTTTCTGGAAAACTTTCACGTTCATTAATCTTAGTAATACTAGTTCATCAACGTTAGAGTGCAATCTTTTTTCTCATCTTTTGCATTTTACAGAAACATCTCTTTTACATTTTATTTTTCACTTCAGAAAAGTAATCACCTTATACTTCAGTTTATATTATTTTATTACTGATTAGATGCGAGTTCAAGTTATAGCTTTCACAAATGTCTTCCATATCTAATGAGATTTTTTGTTTGGCATTCACTTTGTACTATTTTTCTTAGGTGATGAATAGATTTGTACTACTTGTCTTGTAAATCTAATTTTTCACTAATATGGGTCTATTGTGGATTAATACTTTGATAAACTATATGAGTGAGTGTTGAATTGACCTTGTGAAGGCTTTGAGTTTAAACTATTGAATCTAGGTTTAGATTAACAGTATCTAATTTAAAACATTGAGATCTAGTTCAGACCAGTGAGATTTGTCAGTCATTTAAGATAAAAATGATCTATACCCTCTAGATTTCTTAGTATGAGACCTCAAGCTTTAAGGGAAAATTTCACATTGGTGGTGTCTAGGATAATATGTTTCAGTACAAATTATGTAGAAGGAATCACGCTCATCTGCTTCATTTTAACAGATCACGTCACCGGTTCTACCCTTCCACTTCATAAAAAAAACCAACCGGCTAAACCACAAGAGTTTTTAGTACGCCAAACTTGGGTTTCCTTGAGCTATCTGTAGCACAGATTCAACATTAGGTTCTTACCCACGAAAATGAATTAAATTGATCCTCATACTCCAAATCATTTCTTCACTTATTTGTCTATAACTATATATAATTCTAGTTTGAAGCTCCTTAGTAACAAATCATTTATCACTGAAAGGAATAGTATGATAGGTTAGGTATGCATGATATCAACCCTACTGACAGCTGATCATTCAAGTTAGAAGCTCCTGAATGACAAATCTTCAAGTATTATAAGTTAGTATGAGAGTGTTGTTTCAGTCACGCAAAATCATAACCATTTTTCCTAGAAAGAAGAAGCATCAGAACAGCAAGCAAATTGGCCATGGAATTTGTCCATTAGACTAAACTTCAGGAATCGAATGTGTATGCTTGATATGGCGCAAGAGTTTTTTCTCCCATTGATGATTCACGTATTACTAGGCAGGACAAAGATTTTCTAATGTAGAGGAGGCACATTGCGGCCTCAAAATTGTTATCATATTATATCACTGACCCAAATCTTAAATACATTATGTACAGTGAGACAGCCGCTATATGCATTTCCCTTTCTCTGTTGAACTCCCCCAAATTCCTCCTGATGACCCCAAAAAACACAAAACAAAAGCTGAGACTTGGAAGAGTATAGATAATAATAATAATACACAAACGTTAAGTAAAGCATGTCAGGATTTACAGCTTTTGCTAAATAAGAAGCCGTTCAATCGCAAGAATAAGAATCTGTTTTCGCTGTGTCCCCGTTGTCCCAGACTTCAGTGAGAGCTCAATGATGGTCCTCCTTCCACAGTGTTGCAGCAACATGAAAGCAAGAACAACCAAAAGCAAGCAAATCATCTCCACAATGCTTTACATTTAGGCTCACGAATGAACATGCCCACAGTCATTTTTAGAAAGGACATGTATTATAGTCTCCTGCGAGATGAACAAAACCAATAAAACCTCGATCACTGACAAAAGAAAAATAGTCGACGTTGGAGTATGGCATGTTCCTCATCCCGTCTGCGCAAAGGAACCTCTAAAAACAGGGAAATAACTGATACTTACACTTTCAATTGCTAGTCACCGTGGCTCCACCACCATCGCCAACCTTATCAACTGAAGCCTTAAATGGTTCATTTCCTCGGTGCTACTATCAACCATCTAGGTAAAATTCAAAGAAACAACTTAAGTCATGTAGAAAGAAAAAAAACTTTTGGCAGTAATAACAAGAGCTGAGTTTGGATCGAACTAGCCGGTCCATCAAAGTAGTAGTATTAGTTCGCTTCATCTCACCATATTAGACTTTGTGGCAGCAGAGCGCGATGTCTTCCCTTTTTGAACCCAATATGATTTCTTGTTTATGATTCTGCCACTGATTTTTCCTCCGATCTCTATTCATGTTTTTTGTTACTGCTTTTCTTTGATTCAACATCATCAGCATCCCCTCCATCATCACCAGAGTCATTAACTTTCTCCTCCCCTCGCCGCACACTTGATCTCCAATCTGCACACCCAAGAAAAAAACGATCATCCATCAGAGAGGTCTTAACTAGAACTGACGACGATGGGTTCCGTTTGTACTGCAGCTAACTAGATCATTCTTAGTTAATAGTAGTACCATGTTTAGTTGGTATCCACTTATTGGCCCATCCAAATCCACTAATTGATCCTAGTAACATGCTTTCCCTCTTCGCCACCCCTGACACTACTTCCAACTTCAAATCACACTCAATCTCATCCTCTGTCCCTGCCTTCTTCATTTGGGAATCTGAATCAACAGTTTCACCGCTCGTGTGGGTGTGTATCCGGTTGATCTGAGACTTGAGTCCCTTAGGTATGTACAGAAGAAAGAGGAGTGAGAGTACATATGTACCAACAGTGGTCATATTTGCAAAATTAAATGTTGTTTAGTGTCATAAAGCAAGGGCTGAAGTTGAGATTGAGACAGAAAAGCATACATTAGCAGGTCTTCCTAACCCAGTGAAATTGCTAGACTCCGGCAAAGCTCTGTTCGTCTGTCTTGGCAATCTGGTGGACGCAGAGCTTCTAGCTCTTCCTGTTGTTTTCCTGAAATCACGCAATAATACCGTTTGGTATGATCAGCAAGTAGCTGATAGAACTCAGCAAGATTAAGGTAATCTATCTGCCAAACAATCTTCAGAAAGACCTAAATATTCAATTCCACGATCATCCTACTTATTATACTAACATACTTGTCAAAATCCTAATCATATTCAAACTAATAATAAATACTATTCAAACTCACAATAAATACTAACGACAATATCTATCATATTCAAACTAATAATAAATGTTTTTTAAACTTACAATAAATGCTAACGACAATCCAAATCCTTTCCAAATCTCCTAGTTGCCTCTTTACAACAACTAATAGTAAAAACCCATAGAACTTCCTAAATTACCCTAAATACTATGACTTATCATTACTCTCCTCCTCAAACAATTTTATCCTAAAGGTTGAAAAGAAAAAGGAAAAAAAATGGACGACCCATCATCACCACTTTCCATTTGTCCACAAGTTTGAACAGCGTGCTGTCCTGCTCTAAGCCCCATTCTTTTGTCAAAGTTTCAGCTGGTTTATGCATTATCAGCTCAGCCCATTCTTTTGAGTGTATCATAGGTCAGGTACCATCTATCCATGAAGTTTATTCAAAACAGCATTATCAGTTGGTTATCAGCTGGTTTACGCATTGTCAGTCACATTATCAGTTGGTTAATCAGTTCAAAAACTCTAATACAAAAAGAACAACTTATATTGATTTTTACACAATCATCTAGTTTTAAAATCAGTCATCGGTTCATATCAGCTTGTATCAGTTATCAGCTACCAGCTTCTAATGCAAAAAGAATGGGGCCTAGACTGATTAGTAGCAGGGGTTTTTCTGTTGCATTTCTTGAGCATCATCAGCTGTCTTACCTTCATCCATAGCTCTATTACTACTATCTTCTACCTTGTTTTGAGTACTTTGATCTAAGAATGAGTAGATGATGATTTACCCATCCCCGAGCTACATCTTCTTAGTACTTGCTTTACAGGTGTATCATCCTGTGACTTCTTGGGCTGAACATCTGTGGTGGATTCATCTTTCTGTAAGAGACTATTAACAACTTGAACACTCATCCATCCCTCATTGCTTCGTGTGGAATTCTACATTGTCGTCAGCTTCATCACCAGTGTATTTAGAAGGGAATCTTCCAAGGAAGTGACTAAGGCTTTTAATGGCAGTTGCAGAAGTACAACGTGGTCCAGATTTTCCAAATAGTACTCTTCACATGGAGAAACAGATCTTCTTAGGGCAGTGTATCTTGTGAGAGAACGACTTCTTTCAGCTAAGAGCTGAGTTTCACCCTCGCTAGGATTGGAAGACTTGAAGGTCCTTCTTCTCGACGATGAAGATTGAGTTCGATTGCGCTTGAGCGGTCGACTAGGGTTGGGGATTTCAGATTTTATACCCACCGTCGGCGAAGAGTGAGTTCACTTGCGATTGACCGGTCGGCTAGGGTTGGGGACTTTTTTCGATAAGGTGATCCTCCTCTCTCTTCTATCTCCTAATCTGTTTCTTCCTCTTCTCCTTCTTCAATCTTAAAATCTTTCGCTGCCTTTTTCTTTTCTGCGATTGATTTCTTAGTCTTCATTTCCTTATGGAATCCCCAGTATCCACCTCGACAAAGCATTTTAATGAGATGATTCCCCCTTGCCATTCTTCCCTCTCAATTTCTCCTGATCTTCTTCCCCTTCCTTGCCTAGGACCCTTGAATCATCATCTCCTTTTTCGTCCTTGAAAATTTTGTAACCTTCACAACTGAAGTACTTATCCCCGCTTCCATGTCAATCAGGTCCCTTAACTCCTCTGGTCCACTTTCTTAAACTCCCCCTGCTTCGCTACGCGATCGTCCCTCCCAACTGATGTCTTTTCACTGTTCCTAGTTGATCTAAAAAGCTCCGAATCCGGCCATCCACTCACCAACTTATGTTTTTATCTTCTTCAATTTCTCTTTACTTACATAGGTCTCTAAAAGAGTCTAGTTAAGAAACTCTCCTCCATCTCAATCTCTTTTAACATTATAGTGGAATCCACACCATTATGGATGCCCTTAAGGATCTCAATAACAGACTCTAACTTCCATTTGTTCTCCTTTTGAAACCTTCCACTGCCTAAGAACGGGCTCTAATACCAATTGTTAGAACTCAGAAAGAGTAAGATAATTTTTCTACCAAACAATACTCAAAGAAGCCTAAATATTCATTTCCACGATCATCCTACTTACAACCCTTCCCTTACTAATACTAACATACTGGTCAAAAATAATCTTATTCAAACTAATAATAAATACTTTTTAAACTTACAATAAATAGTAACTGCAATATCCAAATCCTTTCCAAATCCCTCAGTTGTCTCTATACACCAACTAATGGTAAAACGCCCCAGAACTTCCTAAACTACCCTAACTACTAACTGTTTTCATTACATTTTCTCTATCACCCTTTAACTTCATATCTATTTCTATATAAGCACCCGGTAACTTCATACTGCTAGTTAAAGACATTGTACAGTCTCTGGAAGGTACAAGGAGAAGCACCAGATTTGAAGAAAATTTGAAAAAGAAAGAAAATAAACCAGACAACAAAGAAAACAGCATCTCTCAAGAATCCTAGCTTTCATTTCTTGTTTTTTTATAAATTGTTATGTTTGTTTTCTATAGCTTTTGCCTGTAGCCGCTTCAGTTAGCCGCCTCTTGGCCCCAAATTATATGCTTTATCTTAATGAATGAAAACCTAGTTATCCAGAGAGAATCTTCTTTTCTTACATATCTCTTGAATAGTTGTCCTCTACAATCTTGCCTCTGGTTTATACCGTTATCTACTTTTTATGGGAGAATCACATTACCCACCCATAAGATATTGAAAATGTTCACTACCCATCCATAAACTTTAAAAAATTACATTGGGTACCCTTGAACTTATCAAAATGAGGTGAAATGAAATTAAATATCTACAATAAGGATTACCTTAATGAAAACGTTAAATGATGCAAAACATTTGAAAAACACCCCTACATACGTATATAACCCCTAGAGGTTCAAGTAAATGAGAGGTATCTAATAGAAGGCAAAACCAATGATAAAACCTAGAGGTTCAAGTAAATGAGAGGTATAAAAATATAACAAAAATAGAAGGCAAAACCAATGATAAATTGTGAAATTCTCAAAAAATATTTCGTGATTTCTTTTCAATTCCTAACTATAATCTTGCATGACTGTGGAGCAACAGTGCCATGTAAACAACTATCACCCCTTCCTTGCCTCTTTACCAGCCTAAAATCGGCTACTAGCATGAAAAATCACTTACCCTCTGCTGCGGAAAACGAAGAAGTTGCATCCAGTTGTATATTGTATCTGTCTGCTGATCTTTGTAATTTTAAGCAATGTGATTATAATCTAACAAGCCAATCCATTTTTATTAAAGCATTTAGTTGAAAAATTCTCAACTAAAGTTCTTTTTTACAACTTTTATTTCGGATTGTATATTCTAGTGGAAGTATGACATTCATATGAATAATGAATTAAATTAAATCAGATAAGATCACTGTATTGGTGTAGTTGAAACTCCCTAAAGATACTTCAAGAAAACGAGACATAACACTATTGAAAGCAGCAGGAAACCAAAATAAAGTCCACTCTTTTACCTCTGCTGCCTCCCTCAGTTTCGCATCTAGCTCTTTGTTGGGCGGATACTTGGGCAAGCTCGATGGCTCACACGCACCCAAGAAGTACTGAAAAGAAGAAAATCAATACACAAACAAAGAGATATGAGGTCAGCTCAACTGATCATTTGGAAGTGAAAGGAAGAAAACAACATTTCTCTTAGGTAGATGGTCCCGTGTGCGTGTGTATATATATACCTCAGATGTGAGAGCAGAAGCAGCAGTGCCACGATTCTCTGGATCAATGGACAAGAGAATCTCTAAGAGCTTCAACGCTGACTCTGAGAACTCCTTGAACCGTTCACAAAGCGAACTTTTGTACCTTCCCTGCGGTTTAAACATCGTGGAATGTGGTAGTTTTAGCTTTGACTTCGCCAGAACTCCTCCGGTGGTGACCCACATAACTTGAAAATCTTGTGGACTTGCTCCACCTACGATACATTTGACATCCACATCACAAACTCCACCAATCAAATTCTTGAGGATCGTAAGATAGCTAGTTAGCTCAGGTGGATCTTACCTCGGTTTTCCCCTTGAGGATAGGTCTCCCATCTAGCAGCTCGCGCGAAAACGCATCCCACGCTCCAGAGATCGACATATGGACCGTAGTTTGTCGAGCCGAGAAGAAGCTCAGGCGGACGGTACCAGAGTGTAACCACACGGCTGGTAAGCGGCTGCTTGTCTGTTTCGGGGGGGATGAAATTAGCCAACCCAAATCAGCAATTTTTAAGACACCTTCATCGTTGAGCAGAATGTTGGATGTCTTGATATCTCTATGCATGATACCCTGTCTGTGGCAGTAGTCCAAACCGTCGAACAGCTGTTCATCAAACACTTGACCTGCATGCACACCCACACAGTAATAATTAGGACTCACGAACGAGTAATAATTACGAGATAATTCTGCGTTCAGCAAAAGATGTTCTGCTCACCTGTGGCTCGGTAAACTTGACATCAGGAGAAGAGATTAACCCGGCAAGATCATGCTCCATGTAATCGAACACAAGATAGAGGCTGCTGGAGGATCTAGACGTGATGAGACCGTGAAGCTTCATCACGTTAGGGTGGTCGAGTTTGCGTAGGATAGTTATCTCTCTAGCCATGAACTGCACACTGTCCGGACGATGGTTGTCGAACCGAACCTTTTTCAGTGCCACAATCTTCCCTGTTGAGATCTCCCGCGCCTTGTACACACTACTATACGTCCCCTGTCCAACCTACATAAATGACAGAAATGGTCAATTAAGTTCCAGATAAACCCGATTTGAATGTTAAGAATTATGGTTTTATAACCTTTTCGAGTTTCTCATAGGAATCGGCTTGGAGAGGAACCCAGCCTTGGATGGCTTCTTTTGCGGCGGCGGATGTGAGCCAGGTGGGCCAACCGGCGGCGGAGACGGATTCAGTAGAAGCTGTGATGAACTGGCTGTTGACGGGGAGAAAGCTGCTGCTCTTGATGGTGATGGTGGAGATAGAAGTGCAGGTGCTTCAAGCTCTTTGAGGGTTTCAATTTCTTGAATCTGCGTACTGATGATCGTCTCCCACCCTTCTCTCCTCCTCTTTCTTCCGCGTCGACGTCGTTTCCGTCTCCACTCTCATTCTTCTCTTCTTCCCCGGGGAGGATTTGATAATGGTATCAGGAGGAGTTAAAGGTGGCTGATCCTGATTATGATTCTTACGTTTATGGTGGTGGCGCCTCCCCACATCCACCAGAGGAATACGTGGGCGTGACGTCGGAGGATCGACCACCGCCCATTTCGAAGCAATGCAGCCCATCGACCCACCGGTTAATTATTGAAACAACATCAAATGGTTGGGAGAAGAAGGAAGAGAGGGGCGCCTGGGAGTGGGAAACATGTGAATCCCCCCAGGTCGGTGGATTGACGGAAAGACCACAAAACGGGAGAAGATCGGAGGGAGAGGGAGAAGAGGAAAAAGATCTGAATTTCTGATCAACCCAGATGATTGGTCGTGGGGAAGAAGATGGGTTGACAGAAATTTTAGCCGTTTTGGGGTTGAACTGTTTTCTATTGGGAAGACTGGCGGAGATCAATCATCTGTCCACGAGAAATGAGGGACACAAGAGAAACGGGAGAGAAAACTCGGACCCTTATCATGGAAAGAAAGGAAAGGGAGCTAATTTTTAGGACGCGGAGGCGTTGTTTGATTGATTATATTAAAATTCCTCTCCTCCCCAATCTGATTTCCTAATTCCTATGTTGGCAGCCAGAGAGATGTTCGAACGGAAAATTAAAGGTACATTAAGAGGATTTAATAGCCAGCGAGCGCGCGCGCGATGATGAAAACGAACGTACGTTGCCCTTTCGAAAGCAAAGTGGAAGCAAGAGAAAAGAGCGCCAGCGCGAGGCAACTGCCATGGACGAAGGAAGAAGAAAGAAGAAAAGGACTTCTGATCTATCCAGGCTGGGATAGATTACTGCGCCAGTCAGTCAGTCAGTCAGTCACTACCTACTTAAAGTCCGAATGACTTTCTAATCCTACATTTAAGCATTCGACGCGCGATTACAGAGCAGAGGAAAGAAAAGAGTTCAGAAGAAAAAACAGTTATGATTAGACCATATCGATCGATCATCTATCCATACACACTCTACTTCGATTAGTTTTAACAGTCTCTCAATCTAGTATGGAGTGGAGGATGGTGGGTGGGTGAAGTGGTCCTCCTAGGTTACCAGCCGCTGGGAACCATGGTAACAATAAAACCATAGAGAGAATAGAAGTGCCTATAACGCAATTCTATGATTTGGACATTTCAACCTGAAGTTGAAAGCCATGCATCCAACAGCCGACTATTCACCGGAATCTTTCCGCGCGTAAATTCATAACGAATGCTTGACTTCTTACCTTAAACATGCTGCTGAATGACAATGACCGACAGAATGGTGGCGCCAAGAAATAAGTAATGCTGCTACTTAGAGCAGCATTATCAAACATCTTAAAATAAGTAGATATACCGGTCCTTCATTCTCTCCTAGCCATGGCTGAGCATATACCTGCGACAGCAGCTGAAACTTCATCAAACTGTCTCCGTGGACAATAAAAATTAATGGGCAAAAGCTCAAAATAAATAGCTGAAAAATGGGTGATATGTTGAGCTGAAATTTTCACACCGGAAGCAATTATTGTTTATTACCCAGTTCATTTATAAAAAAAAACCTACAATTTTTATACAATTATAACTACACCCTTAAAATATACTATGAATTACACTCTAATCCTTGAACATTAATTTCAATTAAGCTATGCTTAAATCACTAAATTACTACCGATTTATAGTTGAATCCCAAAAAATATTCCAATAAATTATTAAAAACTACAAAAATAGTTTCACCTATTTATCACCCGAATTCCCAAATGTGACATGTGGATAGGTGAATAGTGATAGTTAACCTGTAGGTTGGATGTGACAAGTGGAACGGTGGAACCGGGTGATGCTCCACTCAACCCAACCCAACCCATTGCGAGCCCTATTGTGCATACACTACCACAACCATCACGACTACAAACCAACACACAATTAATCTATACTCGCGGCCTTTAATCTTATCAAACTTGATAGATCCAACTTTCAATTATGAAGAGCATCCATTCTTCCTTGTCTTAAAAGAAATGACATGTTCAAATATAAGAAGTAGTTGGTCTTCCTTTTCGTGCATATGGGTGAAAAATCCTCCATGATATGTATGATGCTCAAAATGCTGCAAACTTAAGCATACTTAATTCTAGTTAGCCATTTTTGAAAAGAAATCAGGTGAAGAAGAAGAAGCACTAATTTTCTTAGAGCAACATCTCCAGTTGACTTGTTGAGTAATACTGGTCCAATTGTTACTGATAGAGAATTTCAAGCATTCATTATGTGTGGCCTTTCAAGTGAACATGATGCTTAAGCCACTAATATTTTAACTGGATAAAAGCTTGTAATTCTAGTGACATTTAAGCCTTCTTAAACGCAACTTTACCAGTATCAATGTAAATTGAAATTCAAGAAAAGGCAGAAATCATGGTTGTAAGAACGTTAGTAGCTCTTCTTTTGTCTTTAGATTTTTGCGAATTAGGAGCTGGCTCTGGTACCATCAAGGAAGGTGACACCATTTTGTCTTTTTTTTATATTTATCTTTTTGTAAAGTTTTAAATATAAGTCCAAAACTAGTACAAAAAAAGCTATTTCGGTGCTCCTATCTCGGCGGTTGTAGTAAAAACCGTCGAGATAGGTTGTCTAAGTGACTATGTTTCAAAAATAAACGGTCTATTTCGGCGGTTGTAATGAGGAACCGCCGAAATAGATACATTTCATAGTCTATTTCGGCGGTTCCTCACCCACAATCGCCGAAATAGACCGTTTTCCTGGTTGAAATAAAAAAATATCTATCTCGGCGATTGTAACAGGAATCGCCGAAATATGTTTATTTAATACTCTATTTAGGCGGTTTCTTCTAACAACCACCAAAATAGAGTGCTTAATATCAGCCCCGACCCCCTTCTCTAGACTTCACGCTCTCTCGACTCTCACCACTCTTCTCTCTCTATGCGCGAACCACCATAGGCGACTAGCACCTCCAGCCACCGCCGACCACCGCTCTCCGCTGTCGCCACCGTCACCCGCCTCCCTGCAGTCGCCGTCGTCACCTTTGGCCGCCAGCTACGCCGGTGGTGACCCGCTGAAAAGGAGAGAAGAAAATGACCTAAACTAGTAAGTTCGAATTTCATTGTAAATGAATGCTAAATTTACTGTATAATGCTCTAATTTAGGGTGGAATGTGAATGTGTGCGGATAATGTGTACATTAATGGTGTAAAATTATTATAATTTGTTTTGCACACAAGATGTTTGATGTATTGTCTGAATGAAAAAATGTATTATTTGTGCCCTTTGTAGCGATAATTGAGGAGCGTTTGCGTCTCTTATATGCTAGATTGGAAACAGGGCTGAAAGTAGTTCATATTGGGTACGGGTAATATACTTTAATTTATCTTTTTATTAATTTTTTCACTCACTATAATTTTCAATCTTAACTAAGAACAAGGAGCATACTGCTATGTGTTTTTTTTCTAATTTTTTTCTTGTGCCTTTGCAGAGACATATCAAAAGTGGTACTGCTGCATCTCTCGCACACCAGCCTACCTTTCGGACACCAGTCTCCCCTTATTTAACTTCAGATTCTGTTTTAATCTTTGAACGGTTCGAACTTAATCAGTGCAGAATTGAAAATATAGTTGATTATTGTTGCCAATTATCTAGTGAGAATGTGGTTTGAAAATGTTGGTTTCTTGATCTGAATTGCAATTGTTTGCCAATTAGCCGGTAAAGAATTAATTTTTTTAAATTGTGGTTTGATGATCAAATTTGTATTTCGTTGAGTTTCTGGCATTGTTGGAATATTTGTGGTTGTGATGACTTTAGTGAGCTCTTAATAATAAGCATGGGATGTGTACAATTATGCAAGGGTCATGCCGGTTTTTCTACAAATGTTTTCGTAATGATGTATTTTGTCTCAATATTTAACACCGGTCTTTGTTTTCGTAGCATCATTGTGGCCTTCTCTTTTCACGACATTCTGAAAAGGTGGAAAGATAGGGGAATCAGAGATGTGGCCTGAAAAATTAGAAACTGATGGCAATTTGCAGGTGACGGCGGAGGAAGGGTGCAAAAGAACAATCAGGGTTTACATTTTTCACATGAATAATGAAGTAAGTGGCCACACTTGATATTACTTAAATGTGCACATATAAAGGTTAGTGAGGGCTATTCAGTTTAATTCGGTCGGTTCTCTTACTAAGAGTACTTTGACCCACATTTTTCACTTAGTCTGCAACTTAGAAGGTAGGTTTTATTCTTTTAAAACTGGGGAGATGGTCATGCAGTCCCACCATGAAGTATATATATACTGCTCCATCAGTCACACTTTATTACCAATGAGGTCTTGGCTGTTGTTCTATTACAGCACCGGGAACACCAACTACTCCAACATTCAATCATCCTAGATATCAAAACCACCAGAATGTTAGTGCCGATATTTGACACTGATACATTTGGAATATTTTTACGCAACAATCACTATGCCATCACCACCTTAGGACAAGGTGGATGTCTAGGGGGGAGGGAATATACTACAGTCATCCTACGGCCAAATAGGAGTTGCGGGTCCCGACACTATTGGGTCATCGGAAGACCCACCTTGAGGACAAGGTGGTGGTTTAACGGGGGAGGAATGATGAGACCCAGACTAAGGAAAGAGGGAAACGCTCAAATACAATTGGACAGAGAATATAAGGGACCACCTCCTCCAGCTGGCAAGAATATTCCTCTCACGCAGTAGTGGTGGGAGCAATTCATTTATAATGTTGATATTTGTCTTATCCTTCCTTTCCTTTCGTTGTAGTTATAAATAGCTAGCTAGTATGCTAGCTTGTAAAGGCATCGAATGATTTATCTATTTTGGCCACTTTGTGATAAGTAGGACTTGCCCTGATTAGGCTCCTTAGGGAGAGAACTTTCTATCACTTTCTCCCTTGTCTAGCTACTCCCAGTAACAGCTGTAAGGCTATGGCCAATTTTTCCCATTTCAATAGTACAAGATTTTCTAGCTGTCTATCAGGTCTGGACTTGAGTGAGGTTCTACCAATTTTAAAGAGTGAGGTTCTATCAATATATAGTAATGCTCGTCTAACAGTTCAATTTTTTTTATGACATATTAACTTTTATAAGCATTAAATTCTCTACATATGACGGGGAGAGCCTCCTCCTTCTAATCCATGTGTGTTTATTCCTTCATAACAGAAGACAACAACAAGTAACATCAAAAACATTCCTCATTTCTTCAGATGAAAGCTCAGACAAATTCTTTTCAGTTCGGTACATACCTTTGTACTCATGTTGTCATGTGATGGCATCGTAATGTTAATCTTAATACTAGCAGCTACCCAGTAGTACAAAGACGAGATAAAGCGCAACAAACACTTGGACAATTGAAAAAATGAACCGTAACCCACAATGAACCGAATCGAACCAAACTGAATCAAGATTTGATAGAACCGAAATTCAACCACTATCCACAATCATCCTAAACGAAAACATACAATCCAAAGCTATCGAAACCATAGTCATCCGAAACCTGATAATCACCCAAAACCTAAAGTAACCCGAATCGAAAATAAACCGATAATAATCCAAACTAAACTAAACCATAAATAATATTATTATTTCTAATATCTAGTTGTCTTTAATATACTTTGATTCTTCAACAATACATTTGTCACCAGAGAATATCTATCATCAAAGCACACTAACAAGAATGTTATGTTACCTACTTTATTATAAAAATAAAATAAAAATTTTTACCACTATTGAGCTAAGCAAAGAAAGGATAACAAAGTATGAGACATAAACATTAATTAATTAATGACATGATGACATGAAAAGGGTGGAAAGAAAAAGGCGAAGGGACAAGAGCGGACGAATTTTGAGGAAGACATTGTTGAAGACTAAGTTGTGAGTTCTAAGAAGATGAAAGTGAACCTGATAATGAGGATGAAGGAATGATGATGAGCGATGAGGAAACTCCTTTTAAAAATAAAATTAACAAGGGTGGTAGACATTGACCATATTTTTTACTATAACATAATAATTATAGTACTAGTTGATTAAGGAAGGTTTTTTTATAATGGGAATAAATTCACAAAATTAGATTTGAATTGTGGATCCAATTTTAGATTCTACAATCACACTATATATAAAATGTTCCTTCGATTTGATCCATGTCCACCTCATGAGTAGTCAACTTAGCGTAATTTTATTGAGATATATGTAGTCGTAAATGAAAAAATAATTATTTTAATATGACATTTACAAATTTGTATCGGCTTATCGCAACTCAAATAATTCACCCATATTACTCAAATAATTCACCCATATTACTCAAAACCACCGTAGCCAAAAGTCACCCAAACCGATATACAATCGAATCGATCCAAACCAGCCCAAAACTTCATAAACCGAATTAAACCCGAACAACCGAATTCACCCGATCCAATCCAACACGAACTGAATATTATATAGTTCAAAGTTGACCCGAACCAAACCTAACCAAACTGAACCGAAAGATTGACCCAATTTACCCCCTATATCTATAGCTCTTTGCCCAATTCCGGAATTCAGATAAAGCAGAAACGAACAAACAAGAGCAAAACAGGGTAGTCTAAATAGGAAAACCCAAATCATCACCATCTTCCCAATACTAATGGAGATTCAAATCAAAAGATACAAATTGTAAATCAAAACATAAGTAAGCAACCCGGCTGTCAATCCTTCAGTACACATAGAATCAGACAAACAATTCACAACGAAAAAGTCAGCTCGGCTCTTTGTCACACTCTATGATGTCCCCCCCCCCCCCCCCCCCCCCCCCCCCCCCCCCCCCCCCCCCTCTGTATATATTCTCCAAAAACAAGCTTTACCTCAATTTCCATCAAAAATCGGTCATGCCAACAAGACAAAGCTAGAAACCGACCCTGTCTGTGTGTATGTACACGGTTAGAACCAAATACTTCCTCACCCACACATTGTATAATCAATCAATACAAAAAACCACACAAAGAATTAGCAAGCAGATCAGAGCAGCACGCTTCTTCAATCAATTGTGATACCGCTCCTCCTTTAACCTCAGGAAGGCGACAGGCCTCTCCTCCCTAAACTGGAAATCAACCTCCTGGTAATTCAAAGACGACTGTCGAACATCACCTGCACCAGCTGAAGCAGCAGCATTGTTGTTGTTCTGTAGTCTTTGCTGCGCATTCGCATTATTGTTACTATTATTATTGTTTCGGCCAACGGGGACATCGTGGTTATGCTTCCCCTCGTACGTTGTTATCACAGCTTCTGCGTCCTTTGAAGACCGCTCCACATGTTTGCGGACTGTGCATCCCACTGTTGTGCACTTGTAGTAGCTCCTGTGGAAAGTCAAAAAATAAATTATGCTTTGTTTGTCAACACTTGCATACATGAAGAAGGCGGGGTTTGTACAAGGATTCAATTAAGGGACTTCGGGACAATTACTTCACTCCCCATAACAGGACAACAAGGAAAAACAAATAAGCAAAGTCAAAGTATAGCATAGCATTGTTAGACAGAACAGTCATGTGTTGCAACCAGCTCACTTATCTCACACATAAACTACCAACAGTCATGTCTAGTAGTAGTACTAGTTTATCGACAAATCATAAACAATACAAGATGAGTTCTAATTAGAATCGCATAATCTCAATATGCTTCAACTTCCAGCTATTTTCAGTTTTGCAGAGCTTGAGCAAAACAATACAGACGTGGGGACAAACCCATCTAGATAGTAATGAAGATTCCAACTAATTCAATTTACCTTGGATTAGGATTTCCTTTGACTACTTTCTGGCCGTACTTCCTCCACCTATACCCGTCATCTAACAGATCAACCCGGCTTCTTGTTTGGACAATGATCTTAGGCTCTGTTACCGTCTTGTGCGTCGACATTGACATCTCACAAGTCCCAGCAGCTCCAGTGTTCCTAATCAAAATAACACACCCATACATCAACAAAAACGTAATTCAAATTCAAGGTAATCACCTTGGTTTTTTTTCTCTCGGTTCTGCCTGTATCATCAGGAGGAATTGATTCAATTAACACACCAAATCCAATCAAATCCAATCCGTAAATAGTAGTCGTAAGTCATCACCTTCTCTTTCCATCTCGTTCATGATCTTCAGCATCATCTGCCGCCTCACCCGACTCTTCCTCACTATCACTCGGACCGTGTAACTGAATCGAAGTAGCCGCATCCTCATCCCCACCACCACCACTTCGTAGTAGCCCGCCACCATTCGACCACTGCTGTAACCCCACCCCAATCTGACCCTGAGAACCGCTACCCTCGATTGCTACAGCATTATTATCTTTGCTGGCGCCTCTCCTCCCTATCTGCGGCTTACCGTGGTTATGCTGTCCCTTGTATATGATCTCGGTTATGTGCCCGTCCCGTGACCTCTCCACTTTTTTCTTCACCGGGCAGTTGAGATGCGTACAGCGGTAATAGCTCCGTGGGTATTCGCTCCCCTTAACCTGTTTTTGGCCATACTTTCGCCAATTGTAACCGTCCTCGGCCGGTTTGTCCACGGGTGCGGGGAGTTGGTAGTGGTGGTCTGAAAACTGAGAAGTGTGGGAATCTGGTGGTGGATGTTGTGAGGTTTGACCGAGTTTGAGGTTTTGATCAGAAGAGAGTAGTGTGGTGGTGTTTGAAGTCGGAGTTTCGAAGATGTATTGTTGGTGGTGGTTTGTGGCGAGTGGGTTAAATGAAGGAAGTGGTGCCGGTGCGGATGATGAAGAAGGGTGGTGTGTGTTGGATTGGGATTGAGATTGTGCGGCTGCTTGTGCTGTTACTTGAGCTAGAGCTTGTTGGTGAGACATTCCGAAAGAACTCTGCGAACATGATTACATCAATACAATTTGGGGTTTTGAAATTGATATCATATCATAGAGTTGGGATCAAATCCAGCTAGCTAGCTTGAATCACGCGAGCGGTGATGAAAATGGCGAATGCGCATTTATTTAAAGAAGAAAAGCTCAAAAGCGTCTCCAAAAGTCAAACAACAAGAGAAAATAATATACATCAAAAAGGACACGAAACGACACGAAAGAAAATCCAATCACATATCATTTCGAGAGGAAAAAGACAAACAATCATAAAAAAGGATAGAAGAAGAACCGATTGAAAAGAACAGGGTATGTTACCAGAGTAGGGGAGAAGAACCCAGGTGGGGGTGAATTAAGAAAGCAGAGGGACTAAACCCAGGAGAGACCGGAAACAACGAAGATGTCGAGACAGGAACCATCAATCCAGCAGGTCTGTTCTGCTTAAACGCCGCAACAGAACCTGAACCCGAACCCGGCAGTTTATTATTCTCTCCACCACTGCCCCCGTTTTTCTGCCCAGAACCAGAACCATTATTCTCCGACATCTCACCCCAGAAGGACGACGGGTCTCACCCAGTCCCATAAGACCCGACGACGAAATCCCGCCTAAGGCGGCAGAAGCAGTACCACCACCACCAGCAGCAGCCATCGCAGCAGCGGCGGATGGAGAAGCCATAGCGAGGAGCTGAGTAAACGAGCCGCGAAACTCGCCGCCACCTGTAAGATTGTCGGCTAAGAAGTTGGAGAGGACGGTCATCGGTGATGGGTTGGAGCTTCCCATGGAAGATAGCCCATCAGCCGGACCAGAACGCGACGGTATCGTGATACTCGGAACTGAAATCCGATGTTTATTACTGTGGTCGCTCATTTTGCCTTCTTCTTTTGTTTGTTTCTCCCTTTCGTAGTAGTTGTCTTTGTTTTGACCAACCTGTGGGATTGTCGGAGGACACCGAGACCCACCTTATCTGAGATCAGAATTTGTCTTGATGGTAAGTAGCTTTAGCTTGAATTCGCGTCAGCTCTAGGGAGGGAACGATTGTGCTTTTTGCTCTGTCTTGATCGTTTTTCTTTCTCTGTTTTTGTCTCTTTCTGGAGAAAGGAAGACAGATGAGAAGAAATTTTGGCTTTTGGCATTGGCAAGTGGAAAGGAAGGAGAGAAATCATGGATAGACATAGAAATTAAATAACTACTACAATAAAATATTTATATCCGAAGTAATGATAGGAGTATTATATTACTACGAGATTGGGTGCCACGCCACCTATTTTCAGCTAGCGCAAGTAATAGGATGTAAAAAGAACAGATTCTATCTAGGGTTTGGGTTGATTTTCTAGAAATGAAATTGTGAACACTCAATCTCAAGGCCAAAGTTTCTAGAATTGTGTTTTACAATACTAGTAATCGTTACCAACTCAATCACTGTGTGTTGATGGCGGCGGGCCATTAGCCGCTAACTTTGCTGGAGCGAAATCATATCTTCTGCCGCTTTTCAATGCGCTGCAGAGCTGGCAAGCCTCCGCCCAAACCAGTTAATTGAAGACAAATACTACTTCAAAGCATTTAGATTGATACAAAATGTACATATTATTATAAAAGTTTTCAATTTTAGAAAATGATTATTTATAAATATAATACTTCATCCGTTCAACAATAACTGTCATTTTAGACACTTGCACACTTATTAAGAAAAGTAGGACAATGACACATGTGCCCCTACTTTTTACTTTTCCATTTAGATAATAATTACTTTTATACTATTGAATAATAGGGGTAAAAGTGGAAAGAAGTGTGTCAAAAAGCTAGAATGACAGATATTTTTAAACAAAAATCACATCCTAAAACGACAGATATTAATTAACAGAGGGTGTAATGTTTAAGAATGTATTGTATTATCTACAAATGATTATATGTTAGCAGGATTTCAATAATATTATTAAAAGTTTATATTACTCATATTAATATAAATCATATTTAAACTATAAATTATTTTACATTTTGTATCTATCCTTTTTGTTTTGTCCTTAATATTTTTCTAATTATTATGGCCATTAAAATGTACTAGATACTTTAAAATGTTTCTAAAAGCCAATGAACAAAATATAAAAAGTACCATGGTGTCAAAAAAAATTGAGGAACATTAATATCATATATGCCAAGCTTGATGTGAAGACATTAAACTACAATTTTATGTGTATCCAGTGACATTAATGAAAGTAGTGTGAGGAGACTATGAAATATCCATTATACTCTCATTGTAGGATAAAACTTTACATACCATGTATTTCTTTAGTTTTTCATCGTCTTCCAATTTACACCAAGTTTTAGTTCCATCCATCTCATGCCATCTATTGTCAGTGTAAGTTGATTTAATCGAGTGCCTTTTGGTTTATCTCAACGTAATTCACTTTACTTGCTAATTCCACTCCTTTGTTGTTTTTTTTTATCAGGGGCTACCAGTATGGCGGCAAGGAGTGTAACAGTAGGACTTATTAGTTTTGACAAAAACGCCTCACCATGCCTAGTACAAACAACAAGCTAGATACACAGACATTCTAAAATCGTATCATAGAGCAGATAAAAGCCAAACAACCGTATCAAAAATGCTGAGGGATACGACCAGATAGCAGTACAGCCTGCTATGCTGTCCGAAACAGCAACAACTTTCAGAGCATGTTCTTCAGATTGAGGCAATTCGCCAAGGCAGACCAGGGGCCTTGCGGGAGCTTATCATTCCTACACCATTCCATCACCCGCAGTTTTGTAGCAGTAGCCACTTTATCCCAAATCAGAACCTTTTGTGCAAAGATAATGCCATTTCTGGTATGCCAAATATTGTAGATGAAGAAGAGGAAAGTAGCTCTCCAAACCATTCTTCCTCTAGTGCTACATAATGTACAGTTCAGCTCTGCCAAGGGGATGACATTCATGCCAAATAGTCTGTCCTTAGTTGCTAATTTCTTCTGTAACATAAACCAGACTAGAAGTTCAACTCGAGGAGGGGCACACTTGCTCCAGTAAGAGGTATGCCAGCTTACTACCCCTTGGTTCTCCTTTTTCATTACTTCCTGGTAAAAACTTTTTGCCGAGAAAACACCATTTGTTTCCACCGCCCACTTTAGCCTATCTTCCCTTTCTGTCTGAATCAGGCCACCACCATTTAATAGGTTCAACAGCAGCTCCACTTCCTCCGTTTCATACACAAATAAAGCCCTTCTCCATCTCAAGCACCACTGCCAATCTGAACCGTTCCATACTCCAACCTCGCTCACTGCTGCTGTTTTACAATCACTTACTGAGAACAGCCTTGGAAATAATGATCGCAAAGTCTCTGAACCGACCCATGGGTCCAACCAGAATCTAACTCTTTCCCCGTTACCAACTAACCACCTCAGATTTGAAAGCAGTACTTCTTTAATCGCGGGTCTCCACGTATTGATAGACACAATTTTTTTCCACAGCCCCTTGCTGTTCGAGGCAGGCCAGGCGTCATCTAGGATAGATAATCGTATATCTTGCCCCGAAGTCGCAGCCACGACTTGTTTCCACAGACTTTCCCTATCATCCATGAATTTCCACCACCATTTAAACATCAAGGACACATTCCTTACTTCAGGGTCACAAATATCCAGACCACCACAATGCTTGGGCTTAGATAATTTATTCCATTTCATCAGAGGAATACCTCTACCATTACTAGTACACCACAAGAACCGCCGCTGGATCGTATTGATCTTGTCAACTACAGCCTTCGGGATCTTGAATAAACTCATGTAATACACCGGTATACTGTCAAGGACTGCCCGAATCAAAATTAAACGCCCAGCCTTGGAGAGAGCTGAGGCTTTCCAACTGCTCAGTCGCTGCTCTATTTTGGTTATGACTGGCCTCCAGGTTTCCACATTGCGTGGATTTGCTCCCAGGGGTAAGCCAAGATATGAACTTGGCAGCACACCAATCGGGCATTTTAGAATGTTGCAGATCAGATTGCGATCCTCATCCTCCAGATTTATCCCAAAAGCAGTTGTCTTCTTCCAATTAATTTCCAATCCTGACATATCCGCAAAAATCGCCACGATCCATTTAATTTTCTGTAACTCATCAGCATCCACCGAGCAGAAAATAACTGTATCATCCGCAAATTGCAGATGAGACAGCCTGATTTCATTTGTTCCCACCGTTAATCCTCTTCTATCTCCGGACCGCATTGCATCATCGAGGAGCCAGTTTAGGGCTTCCGCTACCAAGATAAACAGCAAAGGCGAGAGCGGATCTCCCTGCCTGAGGCCTCTCCTTGGTTTAAAAAGAGGGGTAGGGGAACCGTTTATCAAGACTGCAATTCGCGGGGTGGTAATGCACTTTCTCATCCATTTGCGCCAGGTCGGGGGAAAGTTAAAAATCTGCAACATCTTCATCACAAAATTCCAGCTTATACAATCGTAAGCTTTCCGGAAATCGACTTTCAGGATTATCCCTTTCCTCCTTCGGTGTTTCAGCCAGCTAATTACCTCATTTGCTATCAGAGGGCCCTCCAATATGTGCCTACCTTTAACAAAAGCCGATTGAGTCTCCCCTACCAGAGAGGGCATGACTCGCCCAAGTCTCTTTGCTAGAACTTTCGAAATTACCTTGTAGATACATCCAACCACGCTGATAGGACGAAACTCATCCATCCTTTCCGCCCTTTCCGTTTTGGGTATGAGAGTAATCCAAGTAACGTTGATGTCCATTGGCATTCTATCTTCTTGAAAAAATCTCAGAACTTCGGTAGTGAAATCGTCACCAATAATCTTCCACATCCTTTTAATCATATTAAAGTTAAACCCGTCATATCATGGCGCCTTATTACCTTGGCAATCCCACACAGCCTCTTTAATCTCAACCCTGAGGTACTACCAATCTTCCCTGTTCCGTTTCTGATAGTTTTGGTCTCCCATCACTGAAGGGGAAAGCACCTGTTGCATATTTTTTCCTGAATAACTCCATAAAATAAGCCCGGGCTTCCTTCCTAATTTCCATGGGACTATAGGATAACCGACCATTAATCATTAGTGCTGAAATTTTGTTGCAGTTCCGATTGATCGTGGCTTTCCTGTGGAAAAATTTTGTATTTAGGTCTCCTTCTCTTATGTACCTTTCCCTCGACATTTGCCGCCAATAGCGTTCTTCTTTTCTTAGCAATCCCCACATTTCTCCCCTCAGTCTGCATCTCTCTTGACTTCTTTCTTCACTTGGCCCCTGAGATTCATCATCATGATCTATTTTACCCAACTCTTCTCTTCGTTTGTCAATCTCCTTTCCAATATATCCGAAGTGTTCACGATTCCAGCTCTTCAATGCCATTTTCATTCCTTTTAACTTTGCAGTCATTCTCCTATCAGTCAGTTTGTTCCACTCCTCTTTAAAGAAGAGGCCAAAAGAGTTATCGTCCATCCACACATCCAGAGTTCTAAAAGGGCGAGGGCCCCAATCATAATTTTGCATCTCAATGTACATAAATCTGTGATCCGAAAGTCCCCATGGTCTTCCTTTGAGTGTGGTGTGGGGAAAGGATTCAAGCCACTCAATTGTGCTAAAAGCTCGATCGATTCTGCTCCACGCTCCCCTCCTTTTCCAGGTGAACTTGCAACCCAGATTTATTTCTTGTAGCTCCATGTCCTGGAGCCAGCTTTCGAAATCCCTCATTGACGCCCCAACATGATTTATGTCTCCATTGCTTCTTTCGTTCCCACTTCGAACTTCATTAAAATCTCCAAAAGGGGTAGTGTTGGTGAATGATGTTTTGTGTGGAACAATTATAAATTTAAGATAATAATTTTGTATTGAATTTATGTTTTATGGTGCTCCGTAATAGACATAATATGTTGATCTTAATGTTATATAGATTGATCAACTATAAAAGTGATTACGTAGCTAACAATTTGCGGGAGTTGAGTGAGATGCTTAGAAAATTGACAATAAACGAATAAATTTGAAATGTAGATAGGATCAGAATCTGACTAAACAACTGATGTTGAACTTAAGTCTTTTAGTATTACAAGTTCTACATGCATACTTAAATAAATGAGAAAACTAAAATTGAAGAATTTTATAAAAAAACAGGTCCAGATCTACCAATAGGAGTAATCCAATTCATTTTCTCATTCCACGTCTGCACTTACACACACAAAACAGACCATACGACATTCTCCTTACCAACATTATTCAACATATGTGCTGGTACGTCTTTCATTGATACATAGGAAGACCAATTAGCACAGCCATGTTTGTGGAATAATAGTCACATCTTTGAAATGCCACATGAATGTGTGTGTTCTATGGCTTTATCTTTCCACTAATGTTGATAATGCCCATGTTTAGATAATATTCAGTCTAGACGATATACCGGGTTGTTGTAAATAAAAAGTAACATGAGGTTAATCTTACATTCGGTCTTTATATATACATATATATATATATGCTCACATGACATCACATTGCTAAATTATAATTTAACCCGAGTAATGTGGTAAAAAAATATAATTAGACGTCCAAGTTACTACGTAACTAATCATGAATTAGAATGATAGCTACCTCTCATAGGATCAATCATATGTGAAGTGTATGTACTTTGAAGAAATAAGAGTTCTTCTTTCTTTGGAATAACATTATCGATGGGTTGAAATGTTCCTCTTTGTCCCTTTATGTGTTACTAACTTCAAATGCGGCACGGATTTTTGGTGGGTACAAACATGAGAAAATGAAGAAATGTTCTAATTACCGATTAAATAAATGAAGGCTGACTGTAAGTTGAAATAAGGGAATTCGAAAAATTAAGGAGAGAGGGGAACTGTGACTTTTGTGATAGAAATGTATTTATACACTTAGAATTTAAGATACTCAGGAACTCGAGTCGAGTCTCAGAAACTCGGAAATAGAACCTAGCCATCTGTTGGTTTTCTGGAATCCCAAACCTACCACACTGATGTTGTATGATTTGGGTTTTTTAGAACTCGCAACCTCAGATGCAGGTGTTGTTGCAAACTCCAACTCGTTGCTAAAGGCGGCAAGTAATGCAGCATGTTTTTCGTTTCAAGAACTTGCAACCTGAAACGACAACTACTTCTTGTGAGGAATCCACAAACCTATATCACCAGTCACTCTAGGCTTAATAAATCAACTGGGCTTTCACAGTAAAATCAAGTTTGCATTTGATGAAATAGTTGGCTAGCTTATAAATTAGTTACTCCCTCCTATTCAAAATAGCTGTCGTTTTAGAGACGAATCTGGACTTAAATCTGTCCAGATTCATCTACAAAATGACGGATATTTTGAATATGAAGAAGTACATTATTCATACATTATACTATTACTATATGTGTTTTTCCAGTTCTTCATTATTCAAACGCAACTTAAACAAGTTTATGGTTTTTTAAATGTAAAAACAGCAAAGAATCTTTGGCTCAAGTTAATATCAGCAAAGTAATAACCTTACGTGTCTGGTGTCTCACTTAAGAGTTGGATTTATGGGATAATTACAAAAGAACTAGCTATATTGATCTTCACATGATTACCTATGTTTTTGGAATCTTTTTCAACTAACCAAGAACGTTTCTTCGGGGATGGCCAATAGGGTGCAATAACTTTTTAAAATAGGAAGAAGATGATAATGCTGATCATACATATATAATTATACTTATATACAGGACACAAAAGTCAACCGTGTATACGTAAGAATGGGATGCACGATTCAAGTTGTGATTGTTAGCTAAATAGCATTCTATTTTTTTAAAACAAACTATTAATAGTTATGATTATCGTATCTAGTAGTAATATAACAGAATTAACAAGAACAATCATGAAAGCAACATAAACAGCATTGTTCACTCGGTCTTAATCGGCAAATACGATGCTGCGGACTGTCCGCACACGTTTTAGGAATGAGATGATGACATGGCAGTCCCAGTCAGCTAGTGACTGGACTATTTTGTTGACTTGGCTGTTTTTTATTATATTAACTTTAAATAGTTGTAACTTTTAATATATAAGTCTAAAATAAAAAAAATTATATCATTATTCATCTAAATTCAAGCTCTTCAAAACAAGATCAGTCATGGATATGTTTTGACAACTTTAAAAAAAAATCTTTTTTACATGTATATGATGATACACTAATCATAATATAATTCATAATTTTGATATTATGATTCATTAAAATTGATATTATGATTCATTAACTAATAAGTGGTAAATTAGCTAACAAACTTTGAAATCGGTATTATTATTTTGTAGTGTATTATTATTGTTGTATGATGTATTTTAAACTTTATATGGTGAATCATGTATTTTTCTTACATACCAAATATTGTTTTGTGCTATATTATTGTTTAAATTTTTTATTTTTACATGTTTACGATGATACACTAATGAAGATATGATTCATTAATTTTGTATTATGATTCATTAAAATTTGATATTATGATTCATTAACTAATAAGTGGTGAATTACATAACAAATTTCGGAACTAAGAAAAATCATTTTTGTTTTGTAGTGTATTATTATTGTTGATGGTGTATTTTAAACATTATGTGGCGAATCATGTATTTTTCTTATGTACCAAATATTATTTGTGTGTTGTATTATTGTTTAAAAAATTTCTTTTTATATGTATACGATGATACACTAAAATCATAATATGATTCATAAATTTTGATATTATGATTCATTAAAATTGATATTATGATTCATTAACTAATAAGTGGTATATTTGATAAAAAACTTCGAAACCGATAAACATCATTATTGTTTTGTAGTGTATTATTATTGTTGTATGGTGTATTTTAAACCTTATATGGTGAATCATATATTTTTCATACATACCAAATATTGTTTTGTTTATATTATTGTTTATTTTTTTTAATTTTATATGTTTATAATGAAACACTAATTGATGATATGATTCGTTAAAATTAATATATGATTCATTAAAATTGATATTATGATTCATTAATTAACAAATGGTGAATTAGATGACAAAATTTAGAACTAATAATGGATCATTATTGTATTTGTGATGTATTATTATTATTTTGTGGTGTATTATGATTTGTATGATATTTTTTAAGCCTTATATATATTGAATCATAAATTTCCTTAATATACCACATTTGTAATAGATAATGGGTCATTATTGTTTTGTAGTGTATTATTATTGTTTTATAGTGTATTTTAAAGTGTATATAATGAATCATAAATCTAGATGATATATGTATAAATATATACATGTAACTAATGTAAATTTTAAATTTTGTCAAAACATATCCATTATTGGTCTTGTTTTGAAGAGCTTGAATTTAGATGAACAATGGTGCAAAAATTTTTTATTTTGGATTTATATTTCAAAAGTTACAACCATTTAAAGTTTATACATATTTACTCTCACTTATTTACCATATAACCAGTCCAGTCAGCATGCTGACTAGACTGCCAAATAAATGGACTGCACGGAGGAATTGTGCAGCGGGAGTGCACGCTCGACCATCTGGTCTTAATCATGCAGTATTGTTGACCGTCTAAATAATACCTATCATCATATTGACATACTATATAACGGAGGTATTTATTCTTTCTACATTATCAGCAGGCGTTGCTTTTAAAAAACACTTGTCGGGCAAAGTTTCTTCAGAAAGAGCATTGCAGACAAATTCATACCCAAAGTAATTAAAGTAAAAATTAAGTAAATAAAATTGTACAAAAAAACTATAGGTTTCTGAATTCAGATGAGCGCAAATTAGATCGTGAAGCTGGTTTAGATAGCATGCCAATATGTCATAAATATACGTACCAATAGGAATACTCTTTATTATTTATTTCTGATTTCACAATTGTATGAAATGAAGAAAACATTATTTGGTTCGATTGGATCTTTTCATTTGCAAAAAGAGTAAAAGTAAGGTCATTGTTTTCATAGGTTTTGATAAACCAAGAAAAGACGACTTCTCCTTTTGCTTTCGATTTAGATTGCCCATAAAATTAGATGTTGCCTGAAGCTAGCTAGCTAGGAATAACACTCCGGCTCGATAATAGTAGTGTTTTAAACATTCATCGTGGTCGTGATATTCATCGATATGTTTTTTTGATAAACCTTGGGATTCATTCATTCATAATACTTAAATATAGGGAATCCACATATTACAATACCACCTAGATTTGGTGAGTAAAGAAGCCACCTCCCTCCACAAAATACTACAAACCGAGAGACTATAAACACATCTATATCTACTGCTAATTAACAATAGCTATAGATACAAAAACATGGCTCTTGAGCAGCCTAATGTAGCAGTCGGCTCTACTAATACCAACTAGCCTAGGATTAACCCCGGCATTATCCCAAAAAGGAGAAATCTTACAAAGCTTAGAACTACTCCACATAAGCTTATACACAAGGCTGTCCATTCTACCCTATTGGATCTATTCTTCCTCTTACTAAACACTGAGATCTTAGCATTCCAGAGATGATAGTCTTTAGTAACTAGAGACTTGAGTTCCCTCCAAACACTCCACTTGATTGATCTTTCCATTGGATTATAACACAAGCTTAGGCTACCCATCAAAGTGACAAGCTCCAGGGCTATTTGACGTGTTAAAATTCCAACAATATGCACATTCAATGTGCTTGAGATCTTTCTAGTAAGAATCTGAAATCTGAACTTCACTACTACCAGATACCACTTCCGCCTATATTGAATGACCTTCCTCTTTGATCGGTCTATTTTCACAATCCTTAGACTACACCACTTGTAACTAGCATTCTTCTTTGAGATGTGATAGACCATCAGACCCATATTCAGCAACCGAAAAATCTTGAGACCATACAACCAGCAGAAAAGTTTCTTTCTCAAACTAGCAGATGCAGTACTAGATTTCCTGCTATCCCTCTTGCTAATATGAAACACCATGGGATTCCCATCTCCCCCGAACTCGCAACAAGCCACCACCAACACTGGACGATCAGACAAAACATCAACTTCAAAATTAAACAGAAAATCCTGATCTAAACCTTGCATCACTGCTGCTAGGAAGAGACCCATCCCCCAATAGTAAGACCTAAGGACAGTCAAGTGAATGCCCACACCATTCACCAATTCCAAAGGTAAATGAATTCCACTACGCCTACCACCCATTGAGTAAGAAGAAAACGAAATGGTAGTCCTTGAAACTGACCACACTACCCCACTAGCAGAATCAAATAACTGCGCCTCTACAACACCCAACCTTGACGAAACCAACTAAATCAAGAGACCTCCACACTGTGAAATCAGATTCTTAGCTAAAATTGCAAATACCACAGACAATCAAACCTTTTGCTCTACGTATCCAGACGACGACCAGAAGAAAACAAGCCAACCCTCAGATGTAGAACCGCCCTGGAGACACCGGACACTGCCCTTGGAGATCGGCGGAAAAACGAGAAAACTGAAAAAGCTCCTTCGGGATAAGACCTCCCACCGAGACGCAGTGAGAGAATCAATAACTAGCGGACCCAAAATCGACTTGCGAAGAAGAGGAAATCGCCACTGGACTTGAAGGAGTAGATGGGAGAGGGCTAACTTCCAATGGAGAGGAAGAGATCGACTCACCACCAATCTCTCTGCTTGCACAGGAGAGAACCAGAGAACGAAAAATTTCGTCTCTAAAATCGCCTCCCCGAGAGCGATATGAATGGACTATTCTAGGGTTTTGCTCTCAATATTCATCGATATGTTGCTTTCATTTCGAAACCCACATTTCGGTGTACAAAAATTAAATTTATCGATAATACTCCATATCTTATGTAATTAGTGTTTACTCATATACTCTTCTATAAATAGCGGTCTTATATACTATTGAATGAGAAGAACATCAGTTACCTCTCTATCTCGTGTCTCTCTTTACAATTACTCTTTTCTCTTATTTACAACACGTTATCAGCACGCTCTAAAAATCATAGCATTCTAGTTGTTGCCACTATCGTTCCCGATCCATCAAGCCCTTACATCTCTCTTATCCGCATCCAGTTTTCTTTCAATATTGCCAGGTTCTTCGAACTAGTGTTTCCCCTCTATCTGGAAATCTGCTCTCCCATCCTCTTCATGCCCATGGACGCTGGTTAGGTTGTGGAAACACAGTTTTTTTTTGTGCGCGCGCGTAAATACTAGTTTCTGGAAAACTTGATCTCCAATTTGGTTTAACAGAGGTGTTCTTTTGACTGCTCTGGAATTCATGGAGGAAGTACCGATTTCATCCTGGTTGGAAACGTGAGGCGTTTTCTCGATGGCTTGAGCCACTTAATTGTAACTCCAATACTGCTCAATGTTATGTGGATCGTTCTCATGGCTGCTGTCCAACTAAAGGTAACCATGAGCGGCGGCAACAACATTAATTTGATTATTTTTTTATAGGGAAAATTCACGAGATACCCCTATTTTCTTTTCTAATTCACAATATACCCCTGTGGTTTTAGTAATTCAACTTTAAACATGCTTAAATGTTGTCCAAAATTGATGAAACTTTACATGGACGATGCTAAAGTGTTATATTTTGGTCAAATATCAAATTTGAAGTTTTTTAAGCTCACATGTGACCTGTGGGACCCAATGAGCAGTCACATGTTCATTGGGTCCCACAGATCACATGTGAGCTTAAAAAACTTCAAATTTGATATTGGACCAAAATATAACTCTTTAGCATCGTCCATGTAAAGTTTCATCAATTTTGGACAACATTTAAGTATGTTTAAAGTTGAATTATGAAAATCACAGGGGTATATTGTGAATTACGAAAGAAAATAGGGGTATATCGTGAATTTTCCCTTTTTTATATTATATAAAATTAGGTATTGTGCCATGAATAATAATCACATGAGTCATTGTGCCAGAAATCGATATCATATGAGGTATCATACCAGATCTTGTTTATCGTTAATTATTTCGTTTATTTCGCGTTGTTTAATTTAACCAATTTCGTTTTTATTTATTAAGTATCGAGCATCGTGCCAGGAAAAAATAATCACGTTAGGCATCGTGTCAGGAATTGATATCGTGTGAGGCATCATGCCAGAATTCAATATCATGTGAGGCATCGTGTCAGATCTTGTTTACTGTTAATTATTTTATTTATTCTGCGTCGTTTTCTTTATCCCGTTTCACTTATTTGTTTACTTATTAAATATCACACGAGGCATTGTGCCCGTATCATGTAAGACATCGTGCCAGATATAAATATGGGCATTGTGCTAGATTTAATTTATTACACTACTTTTATTACGTGTTATTTGATTTATTTGAGGGAATTTTCACCAGATACCCCTGAGGTTTGACCGAATTTCATCAAATACCCCTACATTTTCAGGATTACTATGAGATACTACTAGAAAACAGTAGTTTACCTAAGGAAATTACCTACGGAATACCTACGGTTCATAACACCAGCCATTGGTTAAGTTGTTACCTACGGAATACCGACGGAATTCCAACAAAAAATTTACCTACGGAATATTCCGTAGGTAAATTTGAAGGAAAAAATGCGGGGGACTGGCTGATAATGGCGCGTATAATGCCATCAAATTACCTACGGATATTTTCTGTAGGTAAACAGACGGGATTTTGAAAGAAGGTTACCGACGGAAAATACCGTCGGTAAATACACTTTTTATATAAGCAGGCGCTACTACTAAACGCTGTCGTTTTAGAGGACGGATACCGACGGAATAATCCGTCGGTAATTGCTTTGTAGTGGTAGGCGGGAGTTTAAGCTGAAACGCGGCGTTTTCTTTGACGTAAAGATTACCTACGGACTGGTTCCGTCGGTAATTACCTACGGATAAATTCTGTCGGTAATTACTCTTTTATATATACACAGGCGAGATGACTTATAATAGAAAACACTGTCATTTTAAAGGATGGATACCGACGGATTATTCCGTCGGGAATTACCTACGTTCTCTATTCCGTCGGTAATAGCTTCATAGTGGTAGGTGAGAGTAGCTAAAACGCGGCTTTTTTTACATGAAGATTACCTACGGACTGGTTCCGTCGGTAATTACCTACGGTTTTGTCCGTCGGTAATTAGTACTTATATATACAGCCATAATATCTTCGGTAATTACCAACGCTGTCGTTTTAATCACATAAATACCGTCGAAAGTTTTCCGTCGGTAAGCTTGCTAAAAGAAAAAACGCAGCGCATCCAGTTTATTCTTCCTCAACGTCTGCTTTCCTCTATTTTCTATCTTGCAGAAGTTTTCCCTCGTATAACTCACTCCATCGCTCTCGCAAAGCCAATCCGTTGAAGAACTCCATAGACTCTCCCGCGCTTCTGCTCCGTTGAATTGCTCCTTCGTTCTCTCGTAAAGCCAGTTTATTGTTGCTTCTGTCGTTCGTACACCAGAGTCGAAGCTATTCTCCACTCCCGTCAATTTCAGTGGCGGTCGCCCAAGTCAAGATAAAATCCCCAATTTCTGCTTCATTCCAAAATTCAGGTACTCGCTTACTCTCTGCGTTTTCTAAACTGTAATTTATCATCTTATTAAATGTAAAACTATATTTTTTAGATTAAGATGTGTAATTGAGTAAAAAAATGTGCTGAACTTCTTCAAAGCGTTCGTCCGAATACAAAACCTAGAATTTTGGGTGGTTTTAGTTAATTTAGTACTATAGAATTTTCAAAGAGTTTAATTTTCCAATGTCTCTGTCTTGCACCGTAATTTTGGGTGGACCTTTGGGACGAAAATGCAAACCTTGTTTACGCTGGTGAGGCGAGTAATCTTACCATAACATATTCAGTTCTTATTTCAGGAGTTCACTTCAATATTTGATAATACTTGTAGTACTTGTCTAGGAATTTACAGTTATTATTCAAGTGTTGGGGAAGAAAATTTTCAACATTAATCACTTGAATGTAGTATGCTAATTACTCTAGTAGATCGAGTAGTAGTAATAGTCCATGACGATGATGAGGTGTCGCATCTAGAAAACTCAAGAACAAAATGAAGATGATCAGACATCTTGTTTTCAATAGTAGTTAGTTTGTAGCTAGTATCAATTTCTTATGCTTTGTCCTTTCATATTTCTCATTGCTTTTGTTCAAGTTGATTCTGGTTTTGATACAGTACAGATTTTAGTGGTTCTTATTGTTGCTTGTGAATTCAGACAGACAAATGTTTTGTTTTTGTTAATCAAAAATTGTTTTTGAATGGCACCTTCACTATTGTTTTCGTATGTATAATTAAATAAGAGCTTTCATTTATATAAAGAATCAAGTATATTATGGTATACTAAACAATATCTAAAAAATACTTAACAACAAGCAATTATATATATTATGCTGTTTGTTTCTCCAAAAGTTGAGCATCATTGGTGCTGGGTTATTAAAATGATTTCAGCAGTTTTTTATCTTCTAAACTGATTTCCATTCAACTTTGTTGCTTGATTCTCCACTTCTGAACATTAGTACTGCCCGTTATTAAGCTGTTTGATCAGTTCTTAGGCCTCCAAAATGATCGAAGTTGTGCATCGTTTAAATCTGAGTCTAGGAAGGAAGTCCGAAATCCAAAACTGAGATGATAGGCTTTGGGTTCAATATTTACTACTGTTATAAACTTGTTCCAATGATCCTTCTGGCCACGACTCTAGTTTTTCTTAAACTACAACTATTGCTTATGTTTATATGTAGTAATATATTTCATCTAATTTTCCTTGGCTTTGTAGAGTTTACAAAGTCTTGTTTATCTTTACTGAGAATTGACGAGATATAGTACCATGTAAATCTTCAAAGTGATTATGTTTCTTGTTTCCAAGAAACACTAAGTTACAAACAGTTTCTGTTGACAGATTTCATTAAGATGCATTGGAGGAAACCATACCCTGATTCTATTTTCACTTCTTTCTCTATTGCTTATACCTGATTCTGTTTCTCTTAGTAAACCATACCCTGTTACGAACTAATAACATTATACGGTACAAGTTATAGCAGGAATTTTTCAGTTAAACTTCTCGATTTTACTTCCATTCTTACTTCTGTTTTAAGTTGTGGATATAGTTTTCATCTGATCTAGACTGATGTTCGTTTTTTCATCTATGAAGCGTTATTGCTGGTGGGCTTTTAAATTGTTTCAACAGTTTTTTACCTTCTAACCATAGGTAGAGAAATCTGAAACTGAATTAGGGGTGTTTCTTGAACTCTGATTTGTGGTAAGTGGTTGATATGATTCTTTTTAAGCTTAAAGTAGTGCATTGATTGATCCGAAAGAGAGATGTGAAATCCATTGAAGATTGTGTGTCAATAATCTTGCTTGATTTCTACCCAAGTCTCTGTTAGGAAAGGTCTCTGTTCAACGTTGTTATGTGCCCAATATCAAAACAAAGTTTCACCCAGTCTTTCAGTTTCACTTAAAACCATAGGTTACTTTGATTTCGGTCTGTTTTTTGTTGTTACTTAGTACAGTAGTTCTTCTAGCCAAACTTAGCGTCTGTGTTTGTGCTCTATTTTTGTTTCACTTCTTTCTCTATTGTTTATACCTGATTCTGTTTCTCTTAGTAAACCATACCCTGTTACCAACTAATAAAATTATACGATACAAGTTATAGCAGGATCTTTTGTACTACTACGCATCATCTTAGTTATGTCAAACTAAGTGTGGAATCTGCATAAAGGACAACCAGAAGTTGTAATACAGTTGTGACCAATTTTTTAATCAAATGTCAGCGTCTGTTTCGAGTTTGAATCATTAACTATGCATTTCACAAGCTGTTTTAGGAAGCCATTTAGCATCTGTCTTTTGTTGGAAATATGAGTTAAAGTTTTAACCATCTATTTTTGCTGATGTTGTTGTCCACTTAAAGTATTATTGTTGCTGAAGTTTTAACCATCCGCTTCTTTTTATTCTTTCAGTTTGGCTACGTTTTGCTGCTGCTGTGCACTAGAGATGTGCTGCGACAGAATGTCCTGATCGAGTAAAAGGCTTCCTGTAATCCCTCTGTAAGAAACAAATACCTAGTCTGTTCATCTTATTCTTCTTCATTTTCACTAATTAAGAAATATTCAGACAAGACCACTTACATCTGAAATATGTCAGATTCTACTTAATTAATAGCAAACCACATACTACTAGTACTATGCATTGTCAGTTAAGGTTTTTGTTTTTCTTTAACATAACTTTATGTTGTTCCTCCCTTATTGTTTATTCAGGAGAAAATTAGGTCTTCAAGCGTCCCTTTTGTGTTAGCTCATCAGTGGCTCTCTTATATTTTTAGAGTCGGATCCGGCTTAGGGATGGTGGGGTCCACCATAGATTGTACCTCATGCCCCACCATCTATATCACATGCTTAGGTTCCACCGAAAGGGAACCTGCACCAAGCTAGGGATGGAGATACTGATACGTCTGATAGTTCAGAGAGTGACTGATATGGTGTATGTATGATTATTGTAAACTTTTAGGTTTTATCAGTATGGTTTTATGGTTATTCTATTTACGATGTTGAATATTAGTTTTCGGATTTATAAAACGAGTTATATATATGTTATAAAATTAAATATTCTAAGTATTGTGCTTTATATAATATATAATTTGTGCCTATTGAACATTTTAACATTATATTGTATAATAATTTTAATTCTGAAATAGCTTTATAATTCAAATATTAAAAAATGATGAATAAATCCTAATATAAACTAAATATGTTCAAATAAATGCAAAATACAAAAAAATATAGACTTACGGATTACCTAGGGTCTGTGTAATAATAATAGTTGGTATAAAGGTCTGAAGGTAATCTGTAGGTAATATTTCACCTACGGATTATTTCCGTAGGTAATATTTCACCTACGGATTACCTACGTAATGCTTAATAAAAATGGTTGTATAATACGCGCGTCGGTAATCCGTAGGTAAAATATTACCTACGGCTATAGTCCGTAGGTAATATTTTACCTACGGATTACCGACGGATATTTAGATGTGGGAAACGATGACGTGGCATCGGATTACTGACGGATTTTCCGTAGGTAATCCATAGGTAATTACGGCTGACATTTCCGTAGGTAATCCGTAGGTAATTTACCGACGGACTCATTTTTCCGTCGGTAATCTTATTACCGACCAATTAAATACCGACGGATGTTTTGAGTGAAATTTTGTCGGTAATCCGTCAGTAATTCTGATTACCTACGGATTACCTACGGAATTGTCCGTAGGTAATTTACTTTTTTCTAGAATAGCAGTCTTATATACTATTGGAATGAGAAGAACATCAGTTACCTCTCTATCTCGTGTCTCTCTTTACAATTACTCATTCCTCTCATTTACAACAATACTCTTTTTTTCTTGTGAAAACCCAGCTATATTATCATTAAAAGGTAATGAAATACATTAGTACATAGGGTGCTCTTGTGGTAAAGGTTGGTGTTTGCCAGCGTTTGACATCAGTTTCAGTGTCAGTCTCACTATTTCTCATCTACCTTATTCAAACGTTACGTCTAAACGTTGATCTAACAACTGTCATCAATTTTGGTGTCGATCCCACTATTTTTGCTCTATTTTATTCTGACAGCTGACCACAAACGGACCCTATAATCGAGGTTTCCACAAACCCCTTATGTAGTTAATTGGCATATGCAAAAGTGTTAAAACTAACAATCCATGCCTGAAAAACACCTATATCGAAGAAGTAATTCGAACTGACCAGAGAACAATAGTGCATCCACAACTCCCTTTCATTAAAACACCTAAAGTTCATAACAGACCAACATAAACTATATTTTTTTAGATAAATGGTCTTGTAATGCATTGCATAAAAACTGACAGTTGCCAAAGCTTACACCTCATCTAATAGTACGCTAGGATTACAAACTTAAAACTTGAATTACATCGATTTAGTCTCTTCTACGGTCACCCCCAACTTTACTGATAAGATTGAGCATTGTTTCCCATCCTTTTGGATTCTTCTTGCCTCATTAAAACCTCCCTAGATAAAATCCCTTTGGGAGGAGACTTGCTATCCATACCAACAAAAAATCCATCTTATCTGCTCTAAGTCCTAAGAAGATAATAGATTTACTAAACCACCTACAAAACCAAAGTTCATATAGTTGCACATTACATAGGATATACTACCAATTTCCTTCCCACCAAAACATCCTTCAAAAAGCGACATAGTAGCAAGTAACTGAAACAAGATCATGGTCGCACATGCGCTATGCCAATCTCGACAACCATCAAAATCTGCAACTCTTATTTATTAGCAACCCCCAAATGTTTCAGGGGTTTCCGTAGCTTCATTTGACTTGATAGAAGCAGTTCCCGACTCCGTCTGATGAACCAGGTTGACTACTAAACAAGGTTTCTGCTGAGGCTTAGCAGCTGCTAACAAGATTATTTGTAGGGTAAAGAGAATGTACAAAATAAATAAACAAATAAAAGAATCCTACTAAACTCTAATACGGGTAGCAAAAATCCCGGTCGGAATAAAGTGTAAGTAAATTATGACCAAGAGTATCGAACCCAAGGGACTTAATAGAAAATCAGTCCTAATCCTAGTAATTGCCTAATTCTAACAAGAGGGGGAAATGAACAATAATTTCAATTAGAAAAACTAACTAAGAATCTAACTAAATGGAATATTTACAATGGATTGTCCTAGGTTCGGGGTCACAACCAACCTAATTAAGAATATGATCCACAAATACAATTACAAGACTCGAATTTAACCAAACATTTGAACGCGCTGGATGTCATGCCGGATGCGAAATGCACAACACATTCAAAGACGTTGAATGTGTCGGACGCCGGCCACCCGGCACTCCACCCGGCAGGGCCTAATTGTCAATGTTATTTCCAGTTTCGGGTCTGACAACAGGAAACTCACCACCCATTATCGAATCGAGCATATGTCATGCCGCGAAACAAACAAGATAGTGGGGAAAGATGGGTTAATTCTTAATCTTATATGCTAAATCTAAATCATAAACGAAAACATTAAAGACCATTAAGATTTCCTAACCCATTCTACTCTTGGGCTTTTCTTCCTCAAGTAGAATTTGCAAAAAGAGAATAATTGGCCAACAATATTCACTTTTCTAAAGAACCAAATCTTAATGAATGCTTGAATTTATATTGAAATGATCATATTTTTTACAAGGAGGAATTCATCCCTAGCCAAGAACAACAAGGATTCCTACTTATCCATCCATGCAAATAAAAGAAGAAATACAAAGAGGAGAAGGAAATTTGACATAGCCTTAACCCTGACAGGAATCTTCTTCTCTTCGCATGGATGGATGCGCAGCACTTCCTTGGTAGAAATGGTATCAATTTTGTGGAATATAGAGGCGTGAATATTGAATGATGATGTCCTCAAGTGTGTAGACTCTCGACCTATTTATAAGCTTCAATTTCTCATGTGTGTCGGGAGTCATGCCGGGTGAGGAGTACCCGGCACCACGTGCAAAACGTGTTCTTTTAACGGTCAATTAAACTGCCAATTCCAAGTGAAACGATTCTTGTGCCGGACATGGGATGCCCGACACCACACCCGGAATCGGTTGGATTGTTAACGGTAATTAACTACTAACTTCTGGTGAACCGGGGTGCTTTTTCAATATGTTCCGGGTACCAGACACCCGGCAACACATCCAGCACATCTCCTGTTTTGCTCCAAACTCATGCCGTGAATTGGCCACCCGGCATCGTGTCCGGCGAAACTTCATCCTTTGCTTAGAAATGTATTCCTAACATGAAAAACACAACAAACATAAGTCTGAACTTATATAATAAACTTTATATGTAAGATAATACAAAAACTAGCTATTTTATGCTTATTTTAATTATAATACTAACTTATAAATATGATAAGTCTGAGGCTTATCAACGCCCTACACTTACCTTTTGCTAGTCCTCGAGCAAAACTTAATCAGAAAAGAATAACTGCTTGTGCACAGAACAAACACTCTTAATAATGACAACTAGATAAGTCATTTCCAACTACCTGACTCTAATTCACAAGCAACACTTAATCATCCTTGTTCCATCAAAGACATACTAAAGGGTAAAACAAAACAAAATATAGAATTTCAAAACCGATCAAAAACTCTTGGGCTATTTTGTATAAGTGATGCACCGATTATTGATATATTTTTTAGTGCCTAAACCCCTTATATTTCTTTTCTTTTTCTTAAGTTTATGATTTTTTGATGTTTATATCTTTATGAAGGTGAAAATACCTTACACTGGCTTGTTTTGGTGTTTTTATAACTTAGAACGCGATCTGGGAGAAATTCGATACAAAAGGGAAAAATCTGGGTCACGTCTGGACTTACGTCCGACCCAGTTGTCCGGACGCGTTGTACATGGCCGGAAACTCACCCGGACTCGACTAAATCTCACCAGTCGAAGCTTGAACGTGTCCGGATGACATGTCCGGCCCTGTGACCCGGACGTGCTCAAATGAACAGAAATATTTACGACCACGAGTGCAGCACGGAGATTTCTAATATATTTTCGTCCAGCCAGGGTGTCCGGCTAACTGATCCGGACGTAGAGCCGGACGTCTCACAAACGACAGAATCTTGCCTGACAACTCTATCTCTTGTCCGGCTAACTGACCCGGACGGGTGAGCCGGATGCGTGCATTTTAGATCCAAAATTTCTATTTTAAAGGGGTGTTCGCAGGCATTTGAGGAGATTGAAAATTTAGAATTGAGAATTAAAATTGAGAGCCATGACCTAGTTCCTCCTTTGCAGCCGTGCAACCAAGTTTCAACCAAGGAGAATTTCTACATCAATTCCTTCACTTTGTTCAACCCTAAAACTAGCAAATCTTTGGGATTCCACATAGAGATGATTTCTAATCCTTCTTCTCTAATTGTTTCCTCTTTCGATATGCTCAGCTAAGGGATTAAACTCTGGGGAATGGTGGTTGTAAATAGTTAGGTTTTGCAGAATTATTATTAGTTGATTTGGGATCTATCAGCGGTTTGTTTCAGATTATAGATAATGTTTGCGGTATCAATGAAACTTGCTATTTTATTTTTAGCTTTGCGAAAGTTGTCAAAATCTGATCCGTGATTGATAGCTAGGTCGTTATAATCTGTTAATCTGTGGAGAGCTTTATCTGATTGATGAGTTAGCCTTCAGATGCAATTTAAATTCATATGCTTAATCCCTCTGTGTTAGTAGTGATAGGTTTATGATTTAATCTGTTGCATTCTACACAGTGGAGTTCTAATTGGCTAGGACTTAGTCTTTTAGAAACTTGCTAGAATTAGCTAAACCCTAATCCCCAATGAACTGGTAATAGAATTGCATGACTTAACTAGGGAAGACCACCTAAACCCGGAGTTCCGCTTTCGTTATATTTTTATCAGTCACTCTTTGCTAGTTCTTAATTTTATTGATCAACAATTTCCCCCGATTTACAGCTTTTGCTAGGATTAGATTTGCTTTCTTAGTACCCTGGTTCGATACCCCGGTTACTCATATCACTTTACTACAGTGACCGGGATTTATTTTGCAACCCACAGGTTTATTTTATTTATTAATTTCTAGGATTAATTTCGTAGTTTTTAATAGATCAAAAAATACCATTTACAAATTGGCGCCGTTGTCGGGGACTAGATTTCTATCTAGTCCTTAGCCTTGGTTGTTAGTTTATATTGTTTTTGTTTTATTTTACTTTGTTTTCTTTTGGTTTATTTTATTTTATCTATTAGCTTAATTTTATTTTTGTTTATTTCGGTAATTTTTCATATATTACTTTTCTATCATTTGTTTTATTTCAGTTCTAATCCTTTTTAGTTTGTGTTTGTTTCTTCTTCTCATCTTTTGCAGGTAGTTGATGGTACACACCCATTCTCGGTCAGATACTTATATTGATTTAAATAAGGTTTTGGACCCAGAGATCGAGCGTACCTTTCAGCGAGCCAGACACCAACAAAGGTTTCAGAGACAGTTAGAAATGGCGGCTCCTGCAAATGGTGCTCAAGCAATGAGACAATTTAATCGACCTGAAGTTGTGCCACGAAGAAGTCCGATAGTCCTACCCGTGCTCACACCTGCACTTACAGAGGAGTGGAATGGCATGAAGCCTTTTCACCAATCCAAGATTGTTCGGGAGCTACCTGGAGGCACCTTTGATGGCACCAATCCTAATGACGCTCTAGATCATGTAAATTGGTTTCTCATTCATATTGATCAGATCGGGTGTTCTGAAGGTTTGTTTGAGTTTGTTCGGTTAAGTCTCTTCCCTAATACCCTATCTGGTGAGGCTGTTAATTGGTTTTATCACCTTCCTTCTGGTATTATCACGACATGGGAGCAGATGACTACTAGGTTCTATGATAAATATTATCCTATTTCTAGAACTATTGACTTGGTAGCTTCTTTGCTTGCTTTTAAACAGACAGGATCTGAGACGATATGTGAGGTGTGGGATAGATTTAACGAGATGCTTCGCCAGTGCCCACACCATGGCCAAGACATGACCTGCATTGCCATGGCGTTCTTCCACAGGCTCCACCACATACACAAGACTGAGGTACGATCTGCTTTGGGTGGTGACATCCTCAACAGATCCGGCACCGACTTCATGGCAGCCATGGAGACTTATATTGATGAGGTTCGCGTGCCAGTGGGGATCTGAAGGTAGCAGGACTATGTCTGTTGGAGTAAAGGGTGTGCAGAATTTGGATCCTTGGATGGCACACATGGAGGAGACTCAGGCACAACAAACTACTCTGGTAAGCTCTCTGGTTAAAAGATTTGATGATTTTATGATTACTCAACAACTAGTGCAGCAGGTGGAAAGGATAGCTACTAGCTCATCAGACCCTCTTTGTTGTCAATGTGGGGGGCTCATGCTTTTGAGATGTGCCCACAATTGGAGGAGATGAGACAAACTGAGGAAGCTCACTTTGTGGGCAGGGGAATTACCAGCCATGGTACAAAAATCAACATCCAAATCTCAGGTATGGTAACCCCAACAATGCTTTGAACTCTAACCTTTTGTAGGGCAATCAGCAGGGGCCACCTGGGTTCTCTCGGCCTTCTTATAATCCAGCCCGCCCACAAGGCCAATTTCAGCAGGGCCAGAGTTCTTATCAGCCGGTTGTACCTCAACAACCTGCTAAATCCTCCTCTGATGCAAAGATGGATCAACTTCAAGAATTGATTGCATCCATGGCGAGTACTCAGAAGACTCACATTGAGACACAAAACAATATCAATCAATCCTTGATGGCTGGTCAGAAAAACTTGGAGAACTCAGTTCAGAGTATGCAGCAACAGATGAATCAAATGAACCAGATACTCCTTAATCAGCAACAACAACGACAACCTGGCACATTTCCTTCCCAACCTCATCCCAACCCGAAGGAATCAGCGAAGGCGTTGGTTGTTTGTGAAGGAGGGGTATCTTCCGTGGTTGATCTTGAAGATGGTCTTTCCTCCGCTGCAGTAACATTGAGAAGTGGGAGACAGTTGGAAGATAAGAAAAAAGATCAAGTAGCTGAAGACCAAACTGGTGAAGAGATCAACCCTTCTTTTATTGATGCTCCATCAGGGTCTTCAGTTCCTCCTGTGGTAAATTCTGAGGAGATCCAGGCTCTTATTCTTTCTACTCCCTCCCATTCTCGCATTACTATTGATGTCTCTTCTCCCTCTCCTAAGCATGTTGAACTTCCATTTCCTAATAGGATGAACAAAAAACATTTGGATGAACAATTTACTAAGTTTTTGAGCATATTTAAGAAGCTAACACTTGATATCCCTTTGATTGATGCTTTGCAGGAGATGCCTAACTATACTAAATTCTTGAAGGATCTTCTGACAAACACTACTAGAAAAAACGAGTTTACCTACGGACATTTCCGTGGGTAAGTAGTAGGTATTCAATTTTACCCACGGAATACCTACGGAACGTTCCGTGGGTAAATACCTCGTGGGTAAGCTAATTACCCACCAATAAAATTTCCCGAGGGTAATTACCTACGAAATGCCTACGGATTTTTTTGTTGGTAAATACCTACGGATAAACCAATCACTACTTGTCCTTAAATATATATATATATATATACTATGTAAATATCGATCTTGCAGGTTGTAACCGCCCAGTCTGCATTCTCCGGCCAGGAAACAAGCAAAGCTCACGAATCTACCATCCAACAGATCCCTCATCAATCACCACAAGAAGCGGAAAAAGAAGTAAAAGTTCACAACAAAGATCAAGAGGAACCACCAGTCAAACACCAGGGTGCAGCGCCAGATCATTCTGAAGCTAAAATTGAGAAGGAGGTTAAACCTGTAAATGAGGCGGAGGTCAAAGAGAAGGAAGTTTTTGATGATGATCAATCAAACCCAACTGATTATCATCAACCAGCTGAAGCTGATACAGTAGCAGACAAGTTACAAGAAGTGAACACCACTACGATGACTGCTGCCATCATTGATATTTGATACACATAATAATAAAGCAGAGAAGGAGATCACGCAAGAGGAACTAATCATCAGCTCTTCTAAAGTTGTAGTAGTAGTCGGTAGTAATAGTAGTAGACGGTAGTAGTAGTAGGAGGAGGAGGAGGAGTTGGTCGTGGTAGGTGTTGGTCGTAGTAGTAGTTGGTGGTGGTAGTAGGAACAAATTGGGAGAAAAACAGTAAGATTTACCTAAACCCTTGGTTGTTGCCCACATAATTCACTTCCTCAGATGTCTTAAAATCTTGCAATTTAGGGCATTGTTGAGCATGTGGTCGTGCACTAACCACATTTGCTTGTTGAGGAAGGGAACTCATTGCCAATTGCTCCACAACTTTCTACAGGGCATTTACCTTCGTTGATTGCTGCGCGTTGCTCTCCAACAACTCCTCGTGACTTTTCATTAATCTATCAAATTTATTGTCACTGTCGCCTACATGGTATAAACCGGGGGTACCGCCCCTTGATCCACTTGTGGCCCAATCTCTGATTTCTTCGCAGAGGGACTCAATCCCACTCAGAAATTGCTCTCCTGACTTCTTCAGGATATCAGCACCAAGGGAGGATAGTATCATAGTTTTGCATTGGTTTACCAATCCCTTGTAGAACAACTGAGAAAGTTGTTCCTTGGTGAGGCCGTGGTGACGACATGTTCAGAGCAACCCTTTGAATCGGTCCCAAGTCTCACAGATGTTCTCCGATCCTGGTTGTTTGAAACTATAAATCTCGGCGATCATCTCCAGAGTGCGACTTGGTGGCAGGAATTTGTCATAGAATTTGGTTGCCATGTCAATGGTGCTTGGGGTTAGACTGTGGTACCATTTACTGGCTATTCCCGTGAGGCTATGATGAAAGAGGGAGAGTCGTGCATATTGTAGGACGGCATCTGTGGCGGTCAGGCTATTGATGTGCTGCAGAATTTAGTCACGTGGAGTAAGGCCTCGTCCGGGCTTGAACCATCGAACATGTCCAACTCTTTCACACAGCGAATCTGATGATATGGCTTAAGTTTTTGCCACTCATTGTACTCAGGTTGTGAGAGGTGAGGGAGGTTGATAGCGGGTTTCTGGCTCTGATTAGATGGACGGTTGATATTGCGGACAGTGGGAGTTGCCATCTCGCCAACGGTATTTGATGCTATTTGTGTAGGGGGTGTGTTTTGTTGGTTCCTTCGTTGCCTCAAAGAACGAAGAAAGGTCCTCTCGATCTCTGGATCATGATTGGCTAAATCTTCGGGAAGACTACACGATCGGAGAAGCATTCACCTTAGAAATCTATATTACTTCAGGAGAAGCAGAACAAGACATTATAATATTTTTAACAAATAAGGAAAGAAAGAAAATAACAATAAAAATGGTCTAATAATAAAAACAAGTTATGTAAATAATTATGAAATTTTACGAAAACTAAAAAAAATGAAATTGAGACGTGCCAGGCAGAATGTCAGACGTATCGTATCCGGCATCGGACTTCCTCCAAATGTGCCGGACCACCGTACTCAACAGTATGCATGACATATTCAACTTAATAAAAACTGAACGAATCAATTCAAAGAATAAAGAATAAAGGATAAAGAATAGGGCGATCACCAATTTTAGGACTTGGACTAATTCCAAGTCCCCGGCAACGGCGCCATTTTGCTAACAAGATTATTTGTAAGGCTTCGTCCGGGCTTGAGCCATCGAACATGCCCAACTCTTTCACACAGCGAATCTGATGATATGGCTTAAGTTTTTGCCACTCATCATACTCGGGTTGTGAGAGGTGAGGGAGGTTGATAGCGAGTTTCTGGCCCTGACTGGATGGACGGTTGATATTGCGGACGGTGGGAGTTGCCATCTTGCCAACGGTATTTGATGCTATTTGTGTAGGGGTGTGTTTTGTTGGTTCCTTCGTTGCCTCAAAGAACGAAGAAAGGTCCTCTTGATCTCTGGATCGTGATTGGCTAAATCTTCGGGAAGACTACACGATCGGAGAAGCATTCACCTTAGAAATGCCTATATAACTTCAGGAGGAGCAAAACAAGAAATTATAATATTTTTAACAAATAAAGAAAGAAAATAACAATAAAAATGGTCTAATAATAAAAACAAGTTATGTAAATAATTATGAAATTTTACGAAAACTAAAAAAATGAAATTGAGGCGTGCCGGACAGAATGCCGGACGTATCGTATCCGGCATCGGACTTCCTCCGAATGTGCCGGACCACCATACCCGGCAGTATGCACGGCATATTCAACTTAATAAAAACTGAATGAATCAATTCAAAGAATAAAGGATAAAGAATTGGCGATCACCAATTTTAGGACTTGGACTAATTCCAAGTCCCCGGCAATTGCGCCATTTTGCTAACAAGATTATTTGTAGGGTAAAGAGAATGTACAAAATAAATAAACAAATAAAAGAATCCTACTAAACTCTAATACGAGTAGCAAAAATCCAGGTCGGAATAAAGTGTAAGTAAATTATGACCAAGAGTATCGAACCCAACGGACTTAATAGAAAATGAGTCCTAATCCTAGTAATTGCCTAATTCTAACAAGAGAGGGGAATGAACAATCATTTCAATTAGAAAAACTAACTAAGAATCTAACTAAATGGAATATTTACAATGGATTGTCCTAGGTTCGGGGTCACAACCAACCTAATTAAGAATATGATCCACAAATACAATTACAAGACTCGAATTTAACCAAACATTTGAACGCGTCGGATGTCATGCCGGATTTGAAACGCACGGCACATTCAAAGACGTTGAATTGTGTCGGACGCCGGCCACCCGACAGGGCCAAATTGTCAATGTTATTTCCAGTTTCGGGTCTGACAACAGGAAACTCACCACCCATTATCGAATCGAGAATATGTCATGCCGCGAAACGAACAAGATAGTGGGGAAAGATGGGTTAATTCTTAATCTTATATGCTAACTCTAAATCATAGACGAAAACATTAAAGACCATTATGATTTCCTAACCCATTCTACTCTTGGGCTTGTCTTCCTCAAGTAGAATTCACAAAAAGAGAATAAGTGGCCAACAATAATCACTTTCCTAAAGAACCAAATCTTAATGAATGCTTGAATTTATATTGAAATGATCATATATTGTTTACAAGGAGGAATTCATCCCTAACCAAGAACAACAAGGATTCTTACTTATCCATCCATGCAAATAAAAGAAGAAATACAAAGAGGAGAAGAAAATTTGACATAGCCTTAACCCTGACAGGAATCTTCTTCTCTTCGCGTGGATGGATGCGCAGCACTTCCTTGGTAGAAATGGTATCAATTTTGTGGAATATGGAGGCGTGAATATGGAATGATGATGTCCTCAAGTGTGCAGACTCTCGGCCTATTTATAAGCTTCAATTTCTCATGTGTGCCGGGAGTCATGCCGGGTGAGGAGTACTCGGCACCACGTGCAAAACTTGTTCTTTTAATGGTCAATTAAACCGCCAATTCCAAGCGAAACGATGCTTGTGCCAGACATGGGATGCTCGGCACCACACCCGGCATCGGTTGGATTGTTAACGGTAATTAACTACTAACTTCTGGTGAACCGAGGTGACTTGTCAGTATGTGCTAGGTACTAGACACGTGGCAGCATATCCGGCACATCTCCTGTTTTGCTCCAAACTCATGCCGTGAATTGGCCACCCGGCATCGTGTCCGGAGAAACTTCATCCTTTGCTTAGAAATGTATTCCTAACATGAAAAGCACAGCAAACATAAGTCTGAACTTAAATAATAAACTTTATATGTAAGATAATACAAAAAGTAGCTATTTTATGCTTATTTTAATTATAATTCTAACTTATAAATATGATAATTCTGAGGCTTATCAGTAGGTTTGTCCTTCTTGATATGATGATCAATATTCTTGATAGGAGGTCCAGTATGCACAACCGCCAGAGACCTTGGTGTCACAATAACATTGACGATTTGGAAGCCACGCTTAAAGATATATATAAACAAAGAATATATCCAACCATTTTTGTCAGACCAAACTCATCATTCTATATAGTTCAATTAACAAGATCCATCTTCGACTATATCCCAAACCTAGACCTCTGCAGTTTGCTCCTTTAGAGTGATGATGTCGTGATGTGCACACCGAGACACTCATGCTATACAGGTGTATGAGGAAATGCGTCAGTGAGAACAATGATGTGACTCTGCTATAGGCTTGTTCTGAACTGAGATGTTGAGGGAGGAAGTTGCATTGCCTTGTAAGGGTTTGTAGTCATGATAGATTGGTGTTGACCGGGTTGGTTGACATTACGCAAATTGCACGCGGAAGTGCTTGGTAATTGTTGCATGAAATCGATGGGTGTATTAATGTGAAGTGACGGCTCAAAGATGTGTATGTGGAGCCACGAAACAGGGCCCACTTATGGTGGGCCATCTTTTGAGAGAGTCTTGTTATTTTTTTAGCTATAGTTAATTAGTTAATAGTTTATATAAAAAATGACAAGTTAGAAATTGGAAAAGAAAATAGGATATTTTATATTACTGTATGTATCATATAAAACAATAGCTCAATTAATTGAAAAAATGGCATAAATATTACTATATGTACATAAAATTATATATCACAATTTTATACTATATTTTTTATAAAATGAAATATAAGCATAAGATTACAATATTGGCAAATAAATAACTAATTTTATTTTAAAAAACTGTGTCACATAATTAAATAACTATTAATGTAATCATTTAAATTGTAGTATCTTAAAAAATAACTTTTTATTTGATAATTTATTAATTAATAAGCAACGAGTATTATATAAATTAATATATATTTGTATATTAATTTATATAATACTCGTTGCTTATTAATTAATAAGCAACGATATGGTGTGTAAGCTTCAAAAAAAATAGTAATAAAGTGTGAAAGGGTTAAACTTCAACAAAATTGTGATGATTATTTGAATCGGCACTGGCCTCTAATTGATTGAGACAACCCTCGATATGGTGTGTAAGCTTCAACAAAATAGTAATAAAGTTTGAAAGGGTTAAACTTCAACAAAATTGTGATAATGTGTGCAAGGGTTAAAGGTAGCAAACAAAAAACATAGACATCGTAATGTATAGTATATGCATAATAATAATAATAGTTCAAAAAGTATTATTATCGTATCGTTTAATTTGTGTTTATATATAATCTAATGTGTGAAAATGAGAGAGCTCATTACAAAGATAATTCTCCATCAATCAATCAGCTCATGAACTCTCAAGCTAACACAAAGTATTCATCAAACCCTTGGGAGGAACTAGTAAAAGGAACGTTGGCTTAGCGGTTCCAGAACCTTCAATTATTGGTGAGCCGAAAAGAAATGTGTTTACTTGGTTACGAAACATGAATTGTATGTTTTTATATTATCAAATAAGAGCACACTTTTCTATAACACTTTAATATAATGATGTGAGATAGGGAATAAACACATAGAGAGGAATAACCTCTCTATGTCCGGTGAAGAAATGATGACTAGCCCAGTAAAAAAGAAACAACACGAGGAGAATCACTACAACAGACAAAGCTCCCCCATACCCAGGATTATTATGTTCGAACCAGAACCATAGGTAGAAATACAGGAAAGCAACGAACACAGAAATTAAATGTAGAATTACGGCATGTTGATGAACCATGGTGACGGTGCGAGAAAAAAAAGCTAGATGAAGGAAGCTAGATGAAGGAAGCAGGATTACTTTAATATAATGATGTGACAAAGGTCTAGCCGCACCATATCCAAAGTTTACATCAAACATATTGTAAATGCATATTTACTAAAGGTTTTTGATGTGGAAAAATCACCAGAATATTATCTCAACAACCAACCATGAGCTTTCCTATATTATCTCAACAACCTCTACAACCAGCCTTTAGAAGATCTTAACAGAATATTTACTCAATATTCAGAAGGAATAAAATCAGAGGCGCCAGCATTATACTAGGAAACAGCTTAGAGATATTTTAGGATCTTTTAGTTTGTATTTATATTAGTTTTAGATAAAGAATTTTGTAGATATTTAGGAGGTTGTTATCTGCCTCCAAGTAGTATAAATGTACAGCAAAAACATCAGAAAAGGTAGAGCTTCTACCGTAAAAAATATAGTCTTTGAGAGAGAAGAGAGTTATTGATAGTAATCAATGTTTTGTCTATAATTAGATGTGAGAGTGATTGTTCAAAGTGTTGAACAGATCAAGTGAGGAGTTTTTAAGTTATCAATAATAAGATTGGTAGCGGAGTTTTTCTTCTAAAACACTTTCCGTCTTGTTTCTCATTTCTGCTCTCTGTCAGTCTCGTACTGAGGCTTCTGATTTTATATATTACGAACTTACACATATTTAACTTCAATCAAGTATCAAGCTCATACAAACTGCACTTGTAAGCCTTGTTCTTCATCTTTTTTATCATTAAATACATATTTGTAGTATAAATTTGGTTGAGATCAGAATGCTGTAGTACAGGTGTCACGTAGAGAAAGCTGCCATATTGGTCACCTCTAGCTTACATATTCAAAGAAGATTTATATCTAAACATCATTCTGGTTCAACCTATTACCTGGAGGAAGGACTACACGGGTCAGATGATTTCTCTCCACATTCTCAACTTGGTACTTAATCTTGAACCTCATCTTTTAGACTATGAAGTCACGACTTATGAATATTCGCTCACCAACCTTCTCCCTGTCCACGATGTAGCGTCCTCTCCCTGATTATCAATTAAGGAGTTATATAGTTACACAAAAGTGAACACATCCTGCACTATCTAAAAGAAAAAATATCATCCCAAGAATCACATACAAACCTACCAATATACCTTCTTTTGAGCCTAAAAGCTTGTGCTGACTGTACATACTCGCCATGAATATGCTTTACAAATGTTATCTCGTCTTGGCTCTTGTACTTGTAGCCTGAAATATTGGTTAAACATGCAATACTCCTCGGTTCAGGATTTCATATCTATACACGATCTTATCACATTTGGATGTGGTTTACGGAGTGTCTGTTACATCTAAATTTTATACGGACGATGACAAGCAGACTGACTGATAAGTGTCCAAATGAGCATGTTTCATAGGTGTATTTCATATATTATATTAACACTTTTCTTGCTCATTTCTCCACTTTTGTTAGTTTTCCTCTAAATTATGTTTATTTGTACTTACTTACTTTCACGATAATATTACTCACTTATTATATATTTTCTTAGATTTATGTATTAATATGAACTGATATATTTTATGTGTCTACTGCAGGAAAATTACAATAGACCCATATATATATATATATACTAAAAATATCACGTACATCACTTCAGTATAAAAATGAATTACGTATGAATGATCATGGACATTATGTTGTTCACGTTGAATTTTATTCACGAGCACATTATGTTGTTCGTTGAATTTTATTCACGAGCTTTCATCGAGAGCAGCACACGACCGCTCAAAATAAGAACGGAGAAGACTGGACGTAACACACTGAAATGAAACAAGACAACCGCCTGTTGTTTGGGTGGTCTTGGAAGCGGACGTGAATGTGAGCCATGCGGACGTGGTGGAACAAACTAACGCAACCGCCTGGTTGTCAGGCGGACAACGAGGAGGACACCACGCGGACGCGTGTAAAAATCCAGATTTGAGACGCGAACAGTTTTCTTCTTCCTGGCGCCGTCTGCAACTTGCCTTCGCCGACTCGCCCACTCGTCCACTGTCTGCGCCTACCTTAATTCACGCGTGTGTTCAGCTGTCTGTCCCCTGCAATAAATGATCAATGATGCAAATCTTATCCAGCTTCTTCCACCGCCTCACGCGTCTGTCTATCTTCTCTGCTTCTTCTTCTTTTTTCTATATAAACCCACGAGCTTCACCCAATAAATCATTCACGAATTCATCAATCCATCCACGACCCAACTTCACCACTACACACATTCATCCCATTTCTCTTCTCCCGTATTCTCCATTTTATTTATTTTACATTCCACAAATTCACCTCTAGCCCTACGTACACAAAATAGCAGAGTGAGACGGAGTGATTACAGATGATTTCTATTACTCTCGTCTCTATCTATCTATTTAATATGTTAGGCTAGTTACGTATACTCTGGGAATGGTTATTATGTATCTGTATTAATTTTGCAATACATTTACTGGTTTTATTTATATGCAGTTTGTTACGCTTAAAGTTTATCTCTCGCCTTTTTAATAAATCTCGCGAATTTATTAAATTGCTTGCTAAGTCTATTTTGATCAGACCAGGTAAATAGATAGGTCGATTAAGCCGTAAATCTGGAGAAGCTTTATTATGATTTAATGAGTTAGTATTTTCAGATGCATATATAATTCCTGATATTTAACCGTCCGTTACATGTGAGGTGCTTGAACCTTGATTAGACCAGCATTTTCTGGTAACGAGTTCTTATGAGTCTATGATTTAGTCCTTAAGATAATAAGAGGAATTTTGCCAAAACAATTATAATTAAACCAGTAGAGATAGCATAATTAATCAGATCATATTAACACTGACCAAGAGTTCCATTTTATTTATCTGTTAACTTAGTTTATTTTATCTTTCTTTTTATTTATTTTACAAGTCAATTAATCCCCCTCTTGTGACACGCTTAGGTACTATTATATGTATATAGTCCCACGGTTCGACATCCGGTTGCTTACATTTTCACTATCTACTACTGCGACCGGATTTATTTGCAGCCCGACGTTTATTTTGGGTTTTAATTTCTTTCTTTTATGTTATTTATACCCGTTCTAACCACTCATAAATACACGTCTGCAAAATGGCGCCGTTGCCGGGGACTAGTTTATTCTAGTCCCTAAGCCCCGGATTATTCACTTGTTATATTAGTATATTTTGTCTATATTATTTTTGTTTGTTTACTTTAATTATCTTTTATATATTTTGTTTATATTAGTGTGTTTGGTTTGTAATCTGTTGCAGTACGTATCGAAAAAAAAAAATAGAGAACAGAGCCCCGTCCGCCTCATTTCCAAGCGGACTCCCAAGCGGACGCTACACCGCTCCGCTCCCCAGCCACGTCCGCCCCACTACCACGCGGACATCTCCAATTCACGCGCAGCCTTGTCCGCCTTGATTCGAAGCGGACGCCCGAGCGGACAAAACTAAAGCAGAAGCGCGCGTTTGTTTTTTCTGTTCTTTCCGACTTGAAATTGCTCCAGCTTCTTCATTTCTCGACTGAACTACTTATATTATTATTGTGTTGTTTCTAATCATTTTATTTTCTAATCTGTTTCAGTAGTTTGTTTTATATACAAAAACACAAAAAAAAAATCTTTACACGGCAAATGGAAGAAGCGTTTGAATATTGGCAGGATTTATACTGCTCCGAATGTGGGGGAGCTCATGATTTTGAGGATTGTCTCATAGTCCAAGAGCAACTCTGGTTAGAAGATCAACCAGACTACCTGGAGAGAATCGCTCAACTACTAGAGCAATCAATGAGCGAAACAGTTCAAGAGGTAGAACACCCCACTACAAACGAGCCACTCATAGAAACCCCTCCCTGTCAAATCAATTACCGCTATTTTCCCTCCTTCTCTATAATATACCCAGACAATGAGGATACTTTTATCCTCGAAAATGAAGAGAAGGAATTGCCATCACCTCCCGCCATTATATCCAAACAAAACGCCACATCACCTTCAAAGAATAACTTCTCTGAAGATGATATCAACGGCGTTCTTTCTACGAGCCTCACCTACAAGAGGATGATGTTTACATCCTCCAATTTGAGGAAGAAGGTCATCACCACCGGGTCTTCTGTTAGAACTACGCTCCCGGCAGTACCTCCTCAAGCACCAGATTTTGGGGAGTATTAATTTTATTATTCTATTGCCGAGGTAACATTTTGTTTTGATCCTGGATAACAAAGCAGGCTCTAGCCAAAGACGTTAAAGAGGGCAGCTTCCCGGGAGGCAACCCGGATGAACTTTTATTTTATTTGCTTTTATGCTGTTTTAATTTTCAGGTTCTCCTTAAATTTTATTTTTGCTAACTTTTAACCCCGTTTATAGTATGGTTGCTTCTAGTGTCTTATGCAGGTGCACCTTCATGTCTATACTGCAACCAAGCTACGCTACTTGAGGCTGAAGCTCAAGTGTGGGGGAATGCCGATTAACGCAAGCAAAAATAATATCAGGGGGTACCAGTTTCTTTAAATTTGTTTTTATTTAAATAAAACAGTAGAGGAGCGTTTAATGTGCTTAAATGTTTATTTGTGATCTGTGTTATCTCTGTTTCGTCTACTTAACCGAAAAGGTCTTCTGAAACCTTCCCTTGTTTTTCTGGTGAACAATGAGGACATTGTTCAATTTAAGTGTGGGGGAGTGTGCCCTTTTCGGTGACATTTTGTGCTTAAATGTTTAATCTCTCTCCTTATCATGCGTTTGTCCAATTCAAATATTACGGACCCTTTATAGTGGGTGTTCTCTTTAAAAATAAATACTATTATGAATTGTAGGATAAATGGTACAAAATTTTAAAATTTTGATTACTTTTGAGGAGCATTTTATATGCGGTGTGACCAAATAATCTGCAAATGGTTGGATTTATTGCTCAGGGTTTCTTTCTGTCTTCTCTCTTAGGGATTGCTAAGGGGTGCTTCTCTGTTAAAAAAAAGAGAAAGAAAAATATAATAAAGGGACTTGCGAGACACCATGGTAACCAACAAAGAGAGTTGAGTGTTCTTAAAATACAAAGGCGTTATGCCTACATTTCTCATCCCTTATGCAAAGTGAAACAAATGCATGAATCTATTTTTCCTTTTGTTTTCTCCTCAATGCCCATCTTGAGAGAAGTTGGCCATGGTAAAAGTTCTCAGAGTCACCTAAAAGAACACATTGAAGTACCTTAGATCATACCCCGAAACTCTATATTTATTTTTACCCTGAGCACACCTATGCCACCAGCAGTTAATTTTTCACACTCCTCAATAAGTTTAAAGATCATGTTTATCCTACCCTTCATAATAATATTTGTTAGTATTGAGCATTCCCTACTTACTTGGGTACGTGATTTTGCTTGAGGACAGCAAAAAGATAAGTGTGGGGGTGTGATAAGTGTCCAAATGAGCATGTTTCATAGGTGTATTTCATATTATATTAACACTTTTCTTGCTCATTTCTCCACTTTTGTTAGTTTTCCTCTAATTATGTTTATTTGTACTTACTTATTTCACGATAATATTACTCACTTATTATATATTTTCTTAGATTTATGTATTAATATGAACTGATATATTTTATGTGTCTAATGCAGGAAAATTACAATAGACCCATATATATATATACTAAAAATATCACGTACATCACTTCAGTATAAAAATGAATTACGTATGAATGATCATGGACATTATGTTGTTCACGTTGAATTTTATTCACGAGCACATTATGTTGTTCGTTGAATTTTATTCACGAGCTTTCATCGAGAGCAGCACACGACCGCTCAAAATAAGAACGGAGAAGACTGGACGTAACACACTGAAATGAAACAAGACAACCGCCTGTTGTTTGGGTGGTCTTGGAAGCGGACGTGAATGTGAGCCATGCGGACGTGGTGGAACAAACTAACGCAACCGGGTTATCAGGGGACAACGAGGAGGACACCACGCGGACGCGTGTAAAAATCCAGATTTGAGACGCGAACAGTTTTCTTCTTCCTGGCGCCGTCTGCAACTTGCCTTCGCCGACTCGCCCACTCGTCCACTGTCTGCGCCTACCTTAATTCATGCGTGTGTTCAGCTGTCTGTCCCCTGCAATAAATGATCAATGATGCAAATCTTATCCAGCTTCTTCCACCGCCTCACGCGTCTGTCTATCTTCTCTGCTTCTTCTTCTTTTTTCTATAAAACCCACGAGCTTCACCCAATAAATCATTCACGAATCATCAATCCATCCACGACCCAACTTCACCACTACACACATTCATCCCATTTCTCTTCTCCCGTATTCTCCATTTTATTTATTTTACATTCCACAAATTCACCTCTAGCCCTACGTACACAAAATAGCAGAGTGAGACGGAGTGATTACGGATGATTTCTATTACTCTCGTCTCTAATCTATTTAATATGTTAGGCTAGTTACGTATACTCTGGAATGGTTTTGTATCTGTATTAATTTTGCAATACATTTACTGGTTTATTTATATGCAGTTTGTTACGCTTAAAGTTTATCTCTCGCCTTTTTAATAATCTCGCGAATTTATTAAATTGCTTGCTAAGTCTATTTTGATCAGACCAGGTGATAAATAGATAGGTCGATTAAGCCGTAAATCTGGAGAAAGCTTTATTATGATTTAATGAGTTAGTATTTTCAGATGCATATATAACCGTTACATGTGAGGTGCTTGAACCTTGATTAGACCAAGCATTTTCTGGTAACAAGTTCTTATGAGTCTATGATTTAGTCCTTAAGAAATAAGAAGAATTTTGCCAAAACAATTATAATTAAACCAGTAGAGATAGCATAATTAATCAGATCATATTAACCTGACCCAGAGTTCCATTTTATTTATATCTGTTAACTTAGTTTATTTTATCTTTTCTTTTTATTTATTTTACAAGTCAATTAATCCCCCTCTTGTGACACGCTTAGGTACTATTATATGTATATTAGTCCCACGGTTCGACATCCGGTTGCTTACATTTTCACTATACTACTGCGACCGGGATTTATTTGCAGCCGACGTTTATTTTGGGTTTTAATTTCTTTTTTTATGTTATTATACCCGTTCTAACCACTCATAAATACACGTCTGCACTGACGCCATAATGTAATTGTAAATATTGATGTAATGCAACCTTGTATCTCAATCAATAAAGAGAAGTAGTCTTTTTTACCCGTGCTGTGATGACTTGGGGTTTTCTCTATTATACGCCCTTATGCTAACTTGCAGGTAGCAGACGGACCCCCATGGGGATGGAGTTTTGAAACTAGGGTGCGGGCGTCTATGTTCTGATGCCTAGATCTTGTGGCATCTATCAAGTAGTTACCCTTGGGGTAAAAGGAATTGTTGGGATCAAGCAGTTCGAGGAGCGCTCGAGGGAGATCACCTCCGAGTGTGACCTGGGTTAATCTTATCAGAGCCTTTGTGATTCATTCAAGGATGAGTTGGATCAGGGTGAAGATATGTGTCTGTGCTTGCCCAATGCTCTCATGTTAGGATAGGTCATTATCCAGCCCATTAATTCCTTTAGCCCATTCGTATTGAGCCCTGTTATAGTCAATCAATTGTTTCCTTTAACAAATACTGATTACCTCTTTCTATTGATAGTCAAAGACTTTATTGGACTTTCCTTAATTCCTTTTTCTATTGATAGTCAAAGTCTTTATTAGACTTTCCTTAATTATTTTTCCTTTCCCTTTCTCTAGGCTAGGTTTGTGTATAAATACAGAGCTTACGCTCTACTCCTTTCATCAATACAGAAGAGACATTCTTTAATTCAAACTTATTTTCTCTCGTCTCCCTCTCTCTCAATCTCACCGTTCTCTTTCTTTTCACTATTTCGATCGACATTTTCTACTTCTACCTTCTTTCATGCTCTCACCATCCGATTGTTGGTGTTTGCGTTGCCTATGCGGGTTAACACCATTGTTCCTGAAAACTGGTGTTACTTGTACCCAGGCTGCACACTTGTGTAGGAGTTGTAGGTGGTGCGCAGATCCCCTTTAACCTTGGCATCACGGTGTTGAGGGAATTGAGAAGGACGAAGAACTTATCTGTTAAGGTAGGCATATAGTCCACTCTCATCATCGTATTTGTGGCTTATAACTTGTAAGTTGCTTGTTAACAATAATGTGATATGATATTATTATTCTATTGTAAACATAGAGCAACTAGTAATATGATGTTTGTGAGATTAATAATTAAAGCGTATTTTATTTGTATGTAAAACTAAATGTAATACAAATGTGTTAATAGGTGTGCTAGGATCAAATAACTAATTAATGTGATGTAAGATAGGAATGTTTGTGATGGTTTTACAACAAAAAAATGTAATTGTAATGCTTAGAAATATATCATAAATAAGTAATATTTAATTAAAAATATCAAGTCATAAGTATTCGCTAGAAAAAAACATACAATATAATAATTGACTGTAAAAAAGTTGAATGAATAATTACTCAAAAGATGTTATTACATACTTAAGAAAAACTTTGCTAAATAACAACATTTATAATAAAGAACTGTAGTAATATTATGTGCTGTAAAAGGAATGCTAAGTGTTTTATATGCGCATATTATATAAAGAATTAAGATATGTTGTGTAAGCCACAACATAATTGTTTAAATGTGTGCAAGGGTTAAAAGTAGCAAATAAAAAACATAGACATAGTAATGCGAAGTATATGCATAATAATAATTCAATGTATGATTATAGTGTCATAAAATATGTGTTTATACATAATCTGATGTGTGAAAATGATATTTTTCGTATAGTGTAATTTTTGTACAATGTGGTGATGAAAAATGTGGTTGTAGTATGTCATTCTATACGTTGGCACCAATAGTTTGTGTGATAACGTGTCAAGTGTCAAGGCTTCTCGCGGTATTATATGTAGTTTCCATGTGAACCGACTTTGTCTTCTGCTGCTGGTGAGAACAAACATTTTACGAACCATTGTGTTGCATACTTTTATCAAGCCTTAATTGGTGCGTTTTTCAATGGTTTGGCATGTTCGCATATTGTTTCCAAGGTATCCAGTTCTGCCATCTTCAATGCTTCTAAAATCTTACAGTATCTACCTTTACTATTACAAGCTCTAATTTCTATGTGGATAACATTTCTTACTCCTAGTATTTGTTGATATTTTAAATTGAATGTAATTGCTAAGAAATATGTTAGGGTTGTATGTACAATTATCAGAATTGAGATCCTATCCTATGGTTGGCAAAGACCTGTAGGTCAAAATTGTAGCAGTTCATATAGAAATGTATAGAATCATTAGGATTTACATTTTGTTTTATATGAAGTGCTACAACATCACTATTTAAGTGGAAAGAGAACCTTGGTTGTCTCTATGATCACACAAATTGACAACAAGATGAACAATCTGCTCAAATTTAGACATGTTAAATCTCTCTTCTCTTTGGCATGATCTTATGGTTTATATTTATTGAAAAGTTCCCTTGGTAAACTTTTTCGGGATTTTTCAGCAGCTGGAGCAACTGGCTTGTCCAGGGAGATACACCGCTGGCTCAGGTGCTATTTTTTCAGTTGATGAAATGATGTCACTTTTCATGGTCAACTACTAACTAGTTTAAGCTCATACTTTGTGCTTTTACTCATAAAGAAGAAAGCTCCGCATCATTATTCACTGGTGAGGGTGCTTATGTTATGACTACTATATTTTCATACCAGTTGTATTATCTAGGCAAAAAACATAAAGTTATATTAATGACTCTCAATTCTATAACAGTTGTCATTAGTTAGTAGTAATCGACTAAATTTGTTGTAGTGTAAATACGTTATGTAGTGATTAATAGTACTATTAATTGTTAATGTATGTTGATAACCTATGTTAAATAGTTGTAATGTTGTGTTTAATGCACATCTATAATATATGTGTGCTGTTGTAGTAACATGTGTATTGTTGCTAGTTAAATAATTGTAGCAATCGTGTTGCTATAAATATGTTATTATAAAGTATGTATTTATGACTCGTATATGGTACAGTGTTGTTTGCAAAATGTTATTGGCTAGTATTTAGTAAAAAATGTGTGAAAATAGTCTATTTTGGTGTTTTAACATTATGTAAGTTAGTAGTTGATATGTGTCATACTTCTGTTGAGTTTATATTGTGTTAATCGTAATGGTTGAGTGCTAAGAATGTATTGTTTGTGGTGAAAATTTATTGTGAAAAATGTGCATTATAGTAGTGATAATTCATTGTAATGACCGTATTGTTGTGTGATGTAGTATTAAGCTTTGTAAGTAATAGTAGTGTGTCTGTAAATAATCGCATATAAATTGTATGTTATGTATACAATTAAAATGTTGTATGGTGTGCAAAACTATAATGCATATATGTAGTATAACATAATTGTGTAAGTAAAAATAGGTATTGTCATAAATGCTAAAGTTCAGTGGCATTAATAAAATGTTGTATTGTGAAGTTTACGAAACATATTAAGATTTAAAAGTAAGTGAATTGCGTGTAATTCTGTAATAAGTAGTGGTTTCAGTACTACATGATTATTGAGTACCAAATTAATAATAAAGAATTTTAGTAATATTATTACATACTTAAGAATTTTTTTCTAAATAACAACATTAATAATAAATAATTTTAGTAATATTATGTGTTGTAAAAGCAATGCTAAGTGTTTCGCATATTCTATAAAGAATTAAGATATGTTGTGTAAGCCACAACAAAATTGTGTTACTGTGTGCAAGGGTTAAAAGTAGCAAATAAAAAACAGACATAGTAATGTGTAGTATATGCATAATAATAATTCAAAGTATGATTATAGTATCGTAAAATATATGTTTATACATAATCTGATGTGTGAAAATGATAATTTGCGTACAGTATAATTTTTGTGCAATGTGGTGATGAAAATGTGGCCGTAGTATGTTATTTGATGAATTAAAAACGCTAGTAATTATAAATGTGTTATGTAGTGATTAATAGTACTATTAATTGTTAATGTGTGTATGTTGGTAACCTATGGTAAATAATTCTAATGTTGTGTTTAATGCACATCTATAATATATGTGTGTTGTAGTAAAATGTGTATTGTTGCTAGTTAAATAATTGTAGCAATCGTGTTGTTATAAATTTGTTATTATAAAGTATGTATTATGACTTGTATATGGTAAAGTGTTGTTTGGGAATTGTTACTGACTAGTATTTAGTAAAAAAAATATGTGAAAATAGTCTATTTTGATGTTTTAGTATGATCGATGTAAGTTCAGTAGTTGATGTGTCATAATCCTGTTGAGTTTATATTGTGTAAATCGTAATGGTTGAGTGCTAAAGAATGTATTGTATGTGGTGAAAATTTATTGTGAAAAAATGTGCATTATAGTAGTGATAATTCATTGTAAAGACCGTATTGTTGTGTGATGTAGTATTAAGCTTTGTAGATAACAGTAGCGTGTCTGTAAATTATCGCATATAAATTGTATGTTATGTGTACAATTAAAATGTTGTATGGTGTGCAAAACTATAATGTCTATATGTAGTATGATATAATTGTGTAAGTAAAATAGGTATTGCCATAAATGCTAAAGTTCGGTGGCATTAATAACGTGTTATATTGTGAAGTTTATGAAAGAGTATTAAGATTTAAAAGTAAGTACATTGTGTGCAATTATGCAATAAGTAGTAGTTTCAGTACTACATGCTTGTTGAAAAATAACGATAATAAAAAGTAAGCTTAAGATCTGTTATGTGTTATGAACTTATGATTGTGTGTGTCAATGTAGGATGCAAATTTAAGAAAAAGACTATATAATATTTTTGTGAATAATTGTATATAGTAACTTCTATGTACAAAGATGAGTTATAGTCCTTATGTGAAATAAAGTGATATTGTAAGCGTATGAAAAATACTGTGGATAGTTAATGTTACATGTCATAGTTGATGTGTATAGTGATAATGATGGTTTCAATATGTGTTTTAATTTGTGGGAAGATGTAAGCGTGCGAGTGTAATTTTATACGTTTTAGTATGTGCGGTTGTATGACAGAAAAATAAACGCTACGCATAAAAATTTGATGTGTTATTGTAAAATATGAACTAAGTGAGTATATAATGTTGTTGCATTTTTTTTCACACACATTGAATACTTTACAAACATTCTTACTAAATCTCTTTAAAATAGCAGTATACAGTTCAACACTCATTATTTGGCCCATACATATTACATCAAACTATAATATCATTTCTCCTTATAAAAGCACTGACCCTCTTGGACACCAATGACAACTGCCCTTGATTTACATGCTCCTTCAGGCTTCAAGCTCCAGTATTCCTTCTTAGCAGCTTTCCTCCTAGACCATGCTTTAAACCCCTTTCGGAAAACTTTATCGAGTTCATCTCATGTCCATCTGAAAACCTTCTTTCGTATGTCTTCATGTAAAAAGTCAAGCCTCCACTTCAGCTTCATTTGTATGTTATACTTGACGATCTTATTACGTAATAACATATCCGCCTTTTTCAGTTCTTGAATGGTGCTTTCATAGTGGAAGAACAACACCTTATATGTTTTGGTGGTTGGGGACTACGTTCCATTTTCAGAAGGTCTGGAAAATAATACAATGACTAATTAAATTAGAAAAGCATATGCAGGTAAAATACAATCTATTCAATGTAGTTAACTAAAACAAATTCCACAATTGTGCCACTTATTGTTCTCTTTGGCCGCAAACTGCATGATTGCTCAGAGTAAGCCTTAGGAACATTAAAATCCCACTCCGAGCCACCAAATGTCCACTTCTATGAATCTGCCCTCCTCGTCGCTTTCGTTCTCCCTCCTCCGACATCCCCTCCTCCGCCCTTCTGGTCGCTTTCGTTCTCCTCTTCTTCCATGTCTTCAACATTCAATCAACTTCCACGTCCCCTCGGGTATTCTGACGTGTTCACGTCCGCCTTCCGCAATGACGTCTGAGGAGCACTATGAAGAAGAGTCACTCGATACACAAGTCACGATCGGGTTCTGCATTGAGGTACTGGGTATATCTGCGGAAGAAATCTCTTCATACTTAGAACGTTATTTAGCAGTCTGTGTTCGAAGGTGTAGATTGAAAAAATCATGGACACCATTGAACTCATACCCTGTATATGAAGTCTTGGAATTAGATGCTATGAACGATGATTATGAGAAAGTAGAGCCTCATGCATTCGTGCATTTAGATCGTCAAGTCACTTGAGTATGTTTATTTTGCTGGTAAGACCGGCAGTCTTGTGATAAGGAATGTTTTGCTGAAGGTTAAATTGGCTCCTGGTTCTACATTCAGAAGAAATAAAAAACGTAGAACCAGCTTTCCGTTAAAGATTTCAAATGTCCACTTCTATGAAAATTATAATTAAACACGATTTCATAAAGTGATGTAAGATATGAATGTTTGTGATAGCTATACTATAAAGACCAGTGATTTAATCCTTAGAAATATATCATAAACAAATAATATGTAATAAAAAATAGCAAGTCCTAAGTATTCGCTAGAAAAAAAAATCCAATATAATTGACTGTAAAAAAAATGAATGAATAACTACTCAAAAGATGTGAATACATACTTAAGAAAACTGTGCTAAATAACAACAATTTTTATAAAGAATTATAGTAATATTATTTGTTGTAAAAGCAATGCTTGAGTGTTGTACATGTGCATATTCTATAAAGAATTAAGATATGATCAGTGTCGGCTCAAGGGATGTGCAAGTGGAGCCACATAGCAGGGCCCCCACTTATCGGTGTCCCCATTTTTAGGAGGGTCTTGTTATTTTTTAGCTCTAGTTAATTATTTAATAATTTATATAAAAAATTACAGGTAAGAATTAGAAAAGAATAATATTATATTTTATTAGTGAACTTTATTATGTATATATCATATAAAACAATAGCGCAATTAATAGAACAAAATGGTATAAATATTACTATATGTACATAAAATTAAATATTACAATTTTATAATATATTTTTTATAAAATGAAATATTACCATTAAAGTACAATATAGGTGAATAAATCTTAAATACTATTATTCAACAAACGTTTTTGTCTTTAAAACATGTATACAATTGAATACATAATTTTATTTTAAAAAATTGTATCACATAATTAAATATTTATTATTTTAGATGTAATTATTTAAAATTGTAGTATCTTAAAAAATAACTTTTTATTTGATAATTATTAATTAATAAGAAACAAGTATTATTTAAATTAATATACAAATTTTTTATATAATTTATTCACATATAATTTAATATCTCTATATATATTTTGATCATTATTTTAACCGGCACTGGCCCCTAATTGATTGAGATGGCCCTAGATATGGTGTGTAAGTTTCAACAAAATTGTTAATGTGTGCAACAAAATTGTTAATGTGTGCAAGGGTTAAACGTAGCAAATAAAAAACATAGACATCATAATGTGTCGTATATGCATAATAATAATTCAAAAAATCGTATCGTGAAATTTGTGTTTATATATAATATAATGTGTGAAAACGAGAGAGCTCATTATGAGGATAATTCTCCATTAATCAGCTCATCAACTTTCAAGCTAACACTAATTACTCATCAAACCTTTGAGAAGAACTAGAAAAAGGAACATTGGTTTAGCGGTTCTAGAACCTTCAATTATTGGTGAGCCGACAAGAAAAGTGTTTAATTGGTTGCAGAACATGAACTGTATGTTTTTTTATCAAATAAGAGTACACTTTTCTATAACACTTTAATATAATGATGTGACAACGGTCTAGCCGCACCATATCCAAAGTTTACATCAAACATATTTAACTTCAATCAAGTATCAAGCTCATACAAACTGCACTTGTAAGCCTTGTTCTTCATCTATTTTACCTTTAAATACAGTTATGCAGTATAAATTTGGTTGAGATCAACATACAGTAGTATAAAGGTCACGTAGAGAAAACTGTCATATTGGTCACCTCTAGGTTACATACTCAAAGAAGATTTATATCTAAACATCATTGTAGTTAAGCCCATTACCTGAAGGAATGACTACACGGGTCAGGTGATTTCTCTCCACATTCTCAACTTGGTACTTAATCTTGAACTCCATCTTTTAGACTATAAAGTCACGGATTATGAATATTCGCTCATCAAACCTTTTTCCTGTCCACGATGTAGCGTCCTCTCCCTTCACTATCAATTAAGGAGTTATATTGTTACACAAAAATGAACACATCATGCATTATCTAAAAGAAAAAATATCACCCCAAGAATCACATACGAACCTACCAGTATACCTTCTTTTGAGCCTAAAAGCTTGTGCCGAGCGTATGTACTCCCCATGAATATGCTTTACAAATGTTATATCATCTTGGCTCTTGTACTTGTAGCCTGAAATATTGGTTAAACATGCAACACCCCTGGTTCATAGATTTCATATCTATACACGATCTTATCACACTCGAATATGGTTTGCGAAGTGTTTGTTACGTCTAAATTTTGTATGAATGATGACAAGAAGATTGGCGCCATAATGTACTTGTACATATTGATGTAATGTAGCCGTGCATCTCAGTTAATACAGTAGCAGTCTTTTTTACCCATGTTGCGATGACTCGGTTTTTCTCTATTATACGCCCTTATGCTATTTTGCAGGTATGCAGGTAGCAGACGGGCCCCCATGGGAGATGGAGTTTTGAAACTAGGGAGCGAGCTTATATGTTTTGATGCCTAGATCTTGCGGCATCAATCAAGTAGTTACCCTTGGGGTAAAAGGAATTGTTGGGATCATGCAGTTCGGGGAGCGCTCGGGGGAGATCACCTCCGAGTGTGACCTGGGTTAATTAATCTTACAAAAAAATTTGTGATTCGTTCAAGGATGAGTTGGATTAGGGTGAAGATATGTGTGCCTGCGTTCGCCCGATGCTCTCACCCTCCGGTTGTCGGTGCTTGCATTGCCCATGTTGGTTAACTCCGTTGTTCCCGAAAAATGGTGTTACTTGTACCAAGGCTGTACACTTGTGTAGGAGTTAGAAGTGTAGCGCTGACCCCTTTACTCTTGACACCACTGTGTTGAGGGAATTGGGAAGGCCGAAGAACTTATTTGTTAAGGGTGGCACAAAGTCCACTTTTATGCTTGTATTTGTGACATATAACTTGTAAGTAGTTTGTTAACAATAATGTGAAATGGTATTATTATTCTATTGTATACATAGAGCAATTCATACTATGATGTTCGTGAAATTGATAATTTTAGTGTATTTTATATGTATGTAAAACTAAATGTAATACAAATGTGTTAATAGGTGAGCTATTATCAAATAACTTATGATGTAAGATATAAATGTTTGTGATGACTATACAATAAAAAAAGAGTAATTGTAATACTTAGAAATATATCATAAATAAGTAATATGTAATTAAAAATAGCAAGTCTTAAGTATTCGCTAGAAAAAAAATACAATATAATTGACAAAAAAAAAGTTGAACGTATAATTACTTAAGAGATGTTATTACTTAAGAAAACTTTGCTAAATAACAACATTTATAATAAAGAAGTGTAGTAATATTATGTGTTGTAAAAGCAATATCTAAGTGTTGCATATGTGCATATTCTATAAAGAATTTAGATATGTTGTGTAAGCCACAACAAAATTGTGTTAATGTGTGCAAGGGTTAGAAGTAGCAAATAAAAAACATAGACATAGTAATGCATAGTATATGCGGTAACCTATGTTAAATAATTTTACTGTTGTGTTTAATGCACATCTATAATATATGTGTGTGTTGTAGTATAATGTGTATTGTTGTTAGTTAAATAATTATAGCAATCATGTTGCTATAAATGTGTTATTATAAAGTATGTATTTATGACTCTATGTGGTAAAATGTTGTTTGCAAATTGTTACCGACTAGTATTCAGTAAAAAAATGTGTGAAAATAGTATATTTTAATGTTTTAGTATGATGTAAGTTCAGTAGTTGATATGTGTCATAAGTCTGTAGAGTTTATATTGTGTTAATCGTAATGGTTGAGTGCAAAAGAATGTTTTGTATGTGGTGAATATTTATTGTGAAAAAAATGTGCATTATAGTAGTGATAATTCATTGTAAAGATTGTGATGTAGTATTAAGCTCCGTAAGTAATAGTAGTGTGTCTGTAAATAATCGCATATAAATTGAATGTTATGCATACAATTAAAATGTTGTATGGAGTGCAAAACTATAATGCCTATATGTAATATGATATAATTGTGTAAGTAAAAATAGGTATTGCCATAAATGCTATTGTTCGGTGCATTAATAACGTGTTGTATGTGAAGTTTATGAAAGAGTATTAAGATCTAAAGTAAGTACATTGTGTGCAATTCTCCAGTCAGTAGTGATTTCAGTACTACATGCTTGTTGGAAAATAACGATAATGAAAAGTAAGCTTAAGATCTGTTCTGTATTTTGACTGTGTGTGTCAATGTAGGATGCAAATTTAAGAAAAAGATGATAAATATTTTTGTGAATAATTGTATATAGTTTTGCAAATTCTATGTACAAAGATGTGATCTAGTTTTTATGTGAAATCAAGTGATATTGTAAGCGTATGAAATATTGAAAGAAACGAAAGCTTCTCAATTGAAACATCCAAAACGGGAATACACAGACCTAAACCTCACTCAACGTGGAAGGCTTGAGCCGAGAGAGAAGAAAGGGAAACACAGCCTGTCTACAGTACAAACCCACTTCTAACTAGCTAAAACAATAATCGAGAAAAGACTAAATAAGCTAAACAAAGCTTCTCAATTGAAACATCCAAAACGGGAATACACAGACCTAAACCTCACTCAACGTGGAAGGCTTGAGCCGAGAGAGAAGAAAGGGAAACACAGCCTGTCTACAGTACAAACCCACTTCTAACTAGCTAAAACAATAATCGAGAAAAGACTAAATAAGCTAAACAAACTAAAGGACCGGCCCAGCAACGGTCAATAGTCCAACGGTAATACCCAACAAGAAGCAAGACTACAAACCCAAACACAAGAGGAAAGGCAAATAAATAAACACTGCTCTAACACCCCCCCTCAAATCTTAGGAGGCGGTAGTCTTCTGAGATTTGAAGAATGTAGCTGCAGCAGACTCTAACAGAAACTAGTCCACATCCAATTTCAGCCCCAGTCTTCTCATCTGAAGTGGATAGGCCCGACCAGGCAGCAATTTTGTTAGGACATCAGCTAACTGGCTCTCTGAACTCACAAATTCTAACACCATCATGCCCTCCTGCAGCTTCTGCCTTACAAAATGCACATCAAGCTCTATGTGCTTTGTGCGCTCGTGCATCATTGGGTTCCTGGCAATATAGATCGCGGCCTGGCTATCAGACTTAAGAGGAACAGGGAGAACATCTTGCACTCCTAGCTCATGCAACAGTCGCGTGATCCAGCTGAGTTCTGCAGTAACATTCCTCATAGCTCGATACTCTGCTTCTGCAGATGACAGAGCGACGGTGGTTTGCTTCTTGCTCTTCCAAGATAGGGGGCATCCTCCAAACTGAACAAAGTACCCACTGATGGACCTTCTAGTGTTAGGACAACCTGCCCAGTCCGAGTCACAAAAGGCAGTTAGTGTAAAGTCTCTTCTGTTATTGAAAAACAAACCATAATTAAGAGTGCCCTTGATGTAACTCAAGGTGTGAATTGCAGCTTTATAGTGTATTTCAGTAGGAAAGCTAAGGAATTGACTCAATACTTGAATAGTAAAACTAAGATCAGGTCGACTATGAGACAAGTAACTTATTTTCCCTACTAATCTCCTATACAAAGTAGGGTCACCCAAGGGTTTTCCTTCATTACGCAGCAGTTTCACACTAGAATCTAGAGGACCAACAGCATCTTTACCATCCAGAGGACCAAATTCCTTTAAAAGATCTTCACAATATTTCCTTTGGGTCAAAATTATTCCTTCAGCAGTGTGCAGAAACTGCATCCCCAGGAAGAAATTCAGCCTGCCCAAATCTTTAATTTTAAATTGTCTGTCCAGACCCCTTTTAACAGAGCTTATCAGAGTTAAATCATTCCCAGTTATCAAAATATCATCCACATATACAACCAGAAAACAAACCTTGTTATTCTTTGAACTAATAAACAATGAATAATCATTAAGAGACTGAGTGAAACCTAAAGACTTGAGGAACACACTTAGTTTATGATGCCATTGTCTAGAAGCTTGCTTAAGGCCATAGAGGGATTTTCTTAATTTACAAATCTGACCAGACCCCTCCTGCTTATGACCTTGGGGAATATGCATATAAACATCTTCCTCCAAGTCCCCATGGAGGAAGGCATTGTTTATATCAAGCTGATTTATTGTCCAATTTCTTTTGACAGCAACAATAATTAAGGCTTTGATGGTGGTGAACTTAACGACCGGGGAAAAGGTTTCTAAATAATCCACTCCATACTTTGAGTGAAGCCCTTAGCAACTAATCTGGCTTTAAACCTTTCTACACTGCCATCAGCCCTATATTTAACCTTATACACCCACTTACATTTTACTGGTTTGATCCCATGTGGTGGTTCAACTAATTCCCAAGTGTTGTTGTTCTCCAATGCTAAAAACTCATCATTCATGGCCTTTTGCCATCTTTTGTCCCTAACTGCCTGCTCAAAACTGTCAGGTTCTGAGATGTCACTAGAGTTAACTAAACAGGAATGGTGATAATGCTTATCAGCAAGGAGAAGACCCAAGGTCTGAGACAGTTTTCGACTATCAATAATACTGTTAGTTTCTTGTGTGTCAACAATGTCAGAATTATAATCATAATCAGCATGACTAGCAAGATTGGCAAAAGCAACTCTGTCACTCAGAATTTGAGAAAAATAATCAGGATAAATATTGGAAGAATCAGAAGAGGACTGAACAGAAGACTTATCTTTTTCAAATCTTGAAGAACCAACAACATAATCTTTCAGATAGGTGGGTCTACTTCTGGCTCTCTCAGATCTCCTCAGGTTGTTGTCTGTACCTTCTATGTCTGTCATAGTGGTGAATTCTTCTTCTGTTTCTTGTAAGGCAGCCTCTTCTCTCGGTTGCTCCTCTTCAGGAGCTTGGGTGTTCGTTCCATACACCTCATCTTCTTCAATTTGTCTGTCCTGATGTATCCTGAGGTGGTTCTGTTTACCCTTAATGGTATCATTAGTATCAACAGCAGGGAAAAACTCATCCTCAAGAGGTTCTGTTTCTTGGTGAGTGTCAGCAGGAAAACATTCTACAGAAGTAGTCAGATCTGTTCTAAAGGGAAAAATCTGCTCATGAAAGACAACATCTCTATTCCAGATAATCTTTCCATTATCCATGTCATAAAGTTTATACCCCTTTTTGTTGTGCCCATACCCAAGAAAAACACATTTCAAGGATCTTGGCAGAAACTTGTCATGCAGATTTTTATTGATATTTGCAAAGCACAAACAGCCAAAAGTTCTTAGGGTGGAGTAATCAGGTTTTGTATTGTAAATAATTTCAAAAGGGGTTTTGTTTTCTATACTGGACAAGGGCATCCTATTGATGAGGTAAGTGGCAGTCAAAATACTTTCCCCCCAGAATTTCTTGGGAAGGAAAGAATGGAACATAAGGGCCCTAGCAGTATCTAAAATATGCCTATGTTTCCTTTCTGTAACTCCGTTTTGCTGAGGTGTATGGGGGCAGGTAGTTTGATGCCTAATACCTCTGTTCCTAAAATACTCAATTCCTAATTTACTACTCCCAAGTTCATAAGCATTATCGGTCCTAACACATTTCACCCTTTTATCAAATTGTTTTTCAACCATGCTGATGAAACTAACAAGCAGATCAAAAGAATCAGATTTGAGTTCACACAGATGCGTCCAAGTAACACGACTTTTGTCTTCTACAATAGTCAAGAAATAAGAAAAGCCATCATGAGTTTTCAGGTTATAAGGCCCCCAGAGGTCGACATGGATCAATTCAAACAAATCTTGACTCTTTATTGAACTAGAGGGAAAAGCTAATCTATGACTCTTTGCTTTGTTACAGGGCTCACATAGAAAGGTTTTATGCAACAGTTTTGCTTCAATAAGACCCAATTTCACTAATTTCTCTCTTGGGATATGCCCAAGTCTGTTATGCCATAGATCAACAGACTTATCATTATTGTTTACTAACATAGGAGTGACTTCTTTATCTACCTGAAAGCTAACAGACTTTCTAACTTTCTTGTCGCACTGACTGTCAAGAACATAAAGCCCCCCAATGACCTGACCAATCTTCACTTGTTCCTTGTTCTCACAATCCTGATAAACACAACAGGTTGAATCAAAGCTTAACTTAGCACTTAGGTCAGTAGATAATTTACTAACGGAGATCAGACCAAACTTAAAACTAGGGACATACAAGACGTTCCTAAGGATAATAAGGTTATTAACTTTAACATTTCCCATAATTCTAACAGTCTGAGGGTGCCCATCAGGCATGCCGACACTATGGGGTTTATCAAGGAGGGAAAACTCATAAAACAAGGAAAGGTTGCCACACATATGATCGGATGCGCCACTATCAATAATCCAGTCACTATCATGATAAACACCACGATCAGATGCATTAAACAGTTTATAAATACTCAGAGTCCAGCAGACAGAACTGTGTGAGAAACTCTTACCAACGAATCCACAATTGGATTCGGAGCCGCTCTTGGATTCCTTGTTGCTGGCTTGTGACTTACTGATGTATTCTAGCAATTGAGTGACTTGTTCTGCCGTTAAATTTCCATTGAAGGGATCCTTGGGACCTTCTGTTTTCTGATCAGTGGTGCTGGTGTTGTTGGCTTGAGGTTTCCTCTCTTTGGCAGCTCGCCAGCCATCTGGGAACCCGTGTTTTTGGTAACACCTGTCTTCTGTGTGCCCAGGTTTGTGGCAATATGTGCACTGGATGGCGGTGCGCCTATTACCATTGTTGTTACCCTGACCGCGAAAGTAGTTCTTCCTTCCTTGGGTAGCAGAAAAGGCCATCGGAGCATCAGTATCGGTGACAGCAATGGTGGAGATATTTCTCTGTCTTTCTTGTTGAATCAAAATGGAAAACGCCTGCTCCACAGTGGGAAGGGGATTGATCAAAAGAATACTCTCTCGTGCCGCGTTATACTTGTCATTCAGCCCCATCAAGAATTTGATAAGTCTCTGACTCCGAATATAATCCTTTAGGGCTCCTTCAGTCATGCAACCACAGGTGGGCAAGATGGTTGCTGTGTCGAGTTCGTCCCACAATCCTCTAAGCTTGGTGAAGTACTCACCAACAGTATCGCTACCTTGAACGATATTAGCCTGTCTCCTTTCCAACTCATACAACCGAGTGGCGTCGACTTGGTCATAACGAAACCGTAAATCCTCCCAGATCTTGGCTGCGGTTGGAAGAAACAATACAGAGTCTGAAATACGTTTCTCAAGACTCATCAGAATCCAGCTGCGGACCATATTGTCGCATCGACGCCAAGCCTCAGCACGCGCCTCGTTGTCGGTGGGTTTTGGTAAAGATCCGTCGACGAAGCAAATCTTATTTTTGGAACCCAAGGCGATCTCGACTTGGTGTCTCCACTTCGCAAATCCAGGGCCGCCATCGTATTTAGTCGCAAGAGAATGACCAGGGCTATCGGAGCTTGACAGATACAACTGGTCTCCAATTTCAATTGAAGAACCTCCACTGTTCCCGGCTCCAGCTTCGTCACCCCCTTTTACCTTGTTCTCTTTATTCTGGTTTTCTTCGTCGACTATACCGTCAGCCATGGGTCAAGAAATTCGGTGGCGACAAGAGATATTTGGATCGCGGATTTGTGAAATCTTTGAAGAAATTAAAGAGAGACGGCAGAGTGTGGAAGCGAAGAGTGATGAAGAAGCTAGGGTTCCTGTGAACCAAGAAGCGCAGCAAGGGCAAGAAGACAACAGAAACTCGAAGCGAATCAAGAGCACGAAGGCATGAAGAAAAACGGAAACTCGAGGCGAATCAAGAGCACGATCCCATGATCGCTGCTCTGATACCATGAAAGAAACGAAAGCTTCTCAATTGAAACATCCAAAACGGGAATACACAGACCTAAACCTCACTCAACGTGGAAGGCTTGAGCCGAGAGAGAAGAAAGGGAAACACAGCCTGTCTACAGTACAAACCCACTTCTAACTAGCTAAAACAATAATCGAGAAAAGACTAAATAAGCTAAACAAACTAAAGGACCGGCCTAGCAACGGTCAATAGTCCAACGGTAATACCCAACAAGAAGCAAGACTACAAACCCAAACACAAGAGGAAAAGGCAAATAAATAAACACTGCTCTAACAAATATACTGTGTATAACTAATGTTAACATATCATAGTTGATGTGTATAGTGATAATGATATTTTATATGTGTGTGTTCTAGTTTGTTTGAGGATGTAAGAGTGCTAGAATGTTATATGTTTAGTACGTGCGGTTGTAAGACGGAAAAATAAACGCTACATATGAAAAGCTGATGTGATATTGTAAAATATGAACTAGGTGAGTATATAATGTTGTTGTATTTTTTTTCACACACATTGAATACTTTACAAACATTCTTACTATTGTAATTGACTTAAAATCTATTGTGGGCTGGGCTTGCAATTACAGGGCCCATCATTCGGGGGGGGGGGGCTTGGGGGGTACGGTTTGGGCTTCGGTCCCATATCGGGTGTTTTTGGGGATGAGTTTATGTCTATAAGTAGACGGCTGATTTAGGGTTGTAAATATATTCTTTTGCACAGATTATTACGAAACCCTAAAAACACAGTTTCCTCAATATCGTTCATCTTTCTTCTTCGTTCGTCTTCTCGTTTTTCACTCAGATTTGCAACACTTACTAAATCTCTTTAAATCAACACAATACAGTTCAGTACTCATCATTTGACCCATGCATATTACATCAAACTATAATATTATTTTCTCCTTATAAAGCACTGACCCTCTTGGACACCAATGTCAACTGCCCTTGATTTATGTGCCCATTTAGGCCCCAGTATTCCTTCTTCACAATTTCCCCCCTCGACCATGCTTTAAACCCCTTTCGGAAGACTTTAACGGGTTCATCTCGTGTCCACCTAAAAACCTTCATTCGTATGTCTTCATCTAAAAAGTCAGACCTTCACTTCAGCTTCAGTTGTATGTTATACTTGACGATCTTACGTAATAATCTATTCGTCATTTTCATATCTTTTTGGTTCTTGAATGGTGGTTTCATAGTGGAAGAACAACACCTTATATGTTATGGTGGTTGGGGACTACGTTCCATTTTCAGGAGGCCTGGAAAATTATACAATGACTGATCAAATAAGAAAAACATATGCAGGTGGAATACAATCTATTCAATGTAGTTAACTAAAACAAATTCCACAATTGTGCCACTTATTTTGCTCCTTGGCCACAAATTGCATGATTGCTAAGAGTAAGCCTTAGGAACATTAAAATCCCACTCCGAGCCACCAAATGTCCACTTCTATGTAAATTATAATTAACACGGTGTTCATAAAGTGATGTAAGATATGAATGTTTGTGATGGCTATACAATAAGAAGAGTGATTTAATGCTTAGAAATATATCATAAACAAGTAATATGTAATAAAAAATAGGAAGTTGTAAGTATTCACTAGAAAAAAAAAAGATCCAATATAAATTTACTGTAAAAAAATTGATTGAATAATTACTCAAAAGATGTGAATTCATACTTAAGAAAAATGTGCTAAATAATAACATTTATAATAAAGAACTAGTAATATTATGTGTTGTAAAAGCAATGCTTAAGTGTTGTATATGTGCATATTTATAAAGAATTAAGATATGTGATGTGGTGTCATAGAGTTCACTAATTGCTGGTTATACGCATAAGGGGTGTGCGTTGAACTTATTTGACCGGATGAGGCAAGTGTTGGTTGTGAAAAATGTATGCGAATGATGAAGTTGTTTTAAAGTCTTTGTGCAGGGAGCAGATCGAACATGACCATGGAGATGAGAAACTACGTTTTTGTGGTGGATATGTTGTGATGAGAGTTGATGAGGAGGCTTTGGAAAGGGGATCCTTGTTAAGGATATTGAGTTTGTTATATTAAGTTAGTTTTTTTATGTAATTCTATCACGTGAGCAGAGAGCTAGCATTATTTAGTTTTTCCTTGTTTTCTGTTTAGAGAAAGGAAGGCGGAAGGGAGACCCTGGCGCTTGCGCCAGGGTGTAGTATGGAGGTAAGCCACTTGTCAAGCTATGGTTGGTGGAATTGATGAGGAAAAATAAATGAAGGAAAAAAAAGTTGAGAAACGCGTGTAACTACGGGAGTTTGGGGGGTTGAAATATTAGGAGAGAGAAAATAATTTTTTTCTTTCAAAATGATATAACTCACAAAATATAAGTGCAAAAATTAAAAAAATTATAACATTGTTCATCATTTTTCGTGCTCTTTAAAACAAGATGCATCATGGATATGTTTTGGTAAACTTAAACTTTTATATTTTAGAATGAGTATATATTATGTATTTTTAAAGTGAATCTTATTCATTAGCCAAATGAATCTTCTTTAATAATAAAATGAACCTTATTCATTAACAAAATGAATCTTACCCCAAACACTCTAAAAACCACCATAGTAAAGTTAAAACGTCGAAGGCATTTTTATGGTTTGTAGTATAGGGTTTAGGGTCTAACGACCCTAAACCCTAAACCACAAACCCTAAAAAACTGTCGAGTCAGTGACGACAATATAAAGTGTAGAACTAATGCCAAAAAGATTACCCTACCCCCCCCCCCCCAAACACCCTCAAAACCACCCTAGGAATGCTAAAAACGTCGAAGGCATTTTTATGGTTTGTAGTGCAGGGTTTAGGGTCTAACGACCCTAAACCCTAAACCACAAAGGCTGCGTTCGGTATGGTTGTTTTGTGGTTGTTTTGGTCTGGTTGTTTTATATGTGGCAGTATATTATTGGAGTAGAACGTAGGACCCACGTGGGACCCACGTGGGGACCACTCTCAAAACAGCCAAAGAAAGGCGTTCACCGAACGCAATCAAACCCTAAAAAACTGTCGAGTAGTGACGATAATATAAAGTGTAGAACTAATGCCAAAAGATTACCCTACCTCCCCCCAAAACACCCTAAAAACCACCCTTGCATAAGTTTGTGGTATGATTAACTTTTACTAGTATTAAACAAAATATTCACTTTTCTTAAACCTTTGATTCACCTTTAAAAGACTTTTGATTCACTTTTCTTAAACCTCTGATTCACTTTTCTTAAACCTCTTCTTCACTTTAGTTAAAACAATCTCTACTTACGAGAATCACTTTTCTTAAACATTTGATTCTCTTTGCTTAAACGCATGATTCACTTTATAAAAACCTCTGATTCACATTTCTTGAACCTCTTAATCTATGCTTACGAGATTCACTCTTGTTACTTTGATTCACTTTGTAACAACTTGTGATTCACTTTTTAACAACCTTTGATGCACTTTTCAAAAATCTCTAATTCACACTAGTCAAACAATCGGAATCACTTTAGTTAAACAATCTCTATTTATGAGATTCGCTTTTTTAAACCTCTTTTTCACTTTTAAGCAACTATCTGATTCACTTTTTAACAACCTTTGATTCACTTTGTAACACCCTTTGATTCACTTTTCTTAAACTTAAGATTCACAATGAATCTTAAAAAATATGTACATATGAAAAATAAAAAATTAAAAATTTATCAAACATATTCATGTTTGGTCTTATTTTGAAGAGCACGAAAAATGATGAACAATGATATAATTTGTTTTATTTTTACACTTATATTTTGTAAGTTATGACATTTTGAAAAAAAATAAAAAATTCTCTCTCCTCCCTCTCTCTCCTCTCATGTGTGCGTGTGTACATATATTTCTCTTTTTTTTTTCTTTATTTTCATCTAATAAAGTACTGACATGTGGCACCATCACCATATTAGAAGGTGGCGACATCGCCAGACTCGAATTTGCGAAGGAAGGGGGGCTTTATCGCCCTTCTGTAACATTACTTAAGCACTTGTTTTAGGTTAGTTTATTTTCAGTTCCTGATTTACATTCTCTGAGATAGTAATATAGAGTGTTCTATATGTTTCCTTTCTTCCCTCTTGTTTGTCTTGGTTCTAATGTGCTTCTTGGTTCAGTTTCAAGAGCTGCGTGAGCAGGGATATCTCAGATCCTCGATTTATATCATGTTATCAGAGTAGGAGAGTTAATCCTTGCTCATTCTTCAGCATTTTCCCTAGTTGTAAGCGTAATATTCATCCAGAATGTCTACAAAAGACAAAGAGAAGGAAACACCTGAAATTCCTATTCCCGCGGGAGGAAGCAGCGAGGAAACAATCGTCACTGGAGACCCCCTCTTTCTCATTAACGCTGACCAACCAGGGATGTCTCTTGCAAGTAGATTCGGCGAGACTGGATTTCCATCTTGGTGACGTCACATTGAAATTGCGACGGGGCCAAGAACAAGGCCGGATTTCTCGATGGCACTCTCCAACGACCAACTGACCCAAAATCCAAGATCCAGGCATGGGACCGATGCGATAAGATGGTCATGTCCTTGATCTTGTTGAGCCTTGAGAAATCGATAGGGGAAAGCATTATCTTCCGAGGAACAACAACGGAGATGCGGAAAGACTTGTGCCGCCGATATTCCCACAGCGACGCTACTCGAATCTATAAGCTGGAGCAGCAGATCAGTGGCATCTCGCAAGGGACAAGCACAATCAATGATTATTTCAACCGGATCCAGAGATTATGGGATGAAATTGATTCTACTGAAGTGATTCCTCGCTGCAATTGTGAGACCGCAGATCAGTTCAAGAAGTATGTCATGTGCCGACACGTTATTAAATTTCTTATAGGGTTAAACTAAGCCTATGCAGTTGTTGCAGGAATCCCACATCGGCTGTATGGGTAGTCGATGTGTGGTTCATATAGAATATTGGGCTCTTCACCCCTTGAGCTAGCTTTTGGGGTGGTTCTCCCATGGTTCTTCTGTAGCATTTTCTGTTACATGGGTTGTTTGAGGAACATTCCTGTAACATTGGTATCAGAGCCAGACCTCCTCGGGCCCTGGCCAGGTGGGCGCCGGAGTTGACTAGACCAACGTGGGCGTTGGTGTCTCGAAGGAGGGGGATCTGTTGCAGGAATCCCACATCGGCTGTATGGGCAGTCGATGTGTGGTTCATATAGAATATTGGGCTCTTCACCCCTTGAGCTAGCTTTTGGGGTGGTTCTCCCATGGTTCTTCTGTAGCATTTTCTGTTACATGGGTTGTTTGAGGAACATTCCTGTAACAGCAGTGGTCAGGGGAAATATTCTCATGATTACCCCTCTACCTGACATCGAGAAGGTTTTTGCCCTTCTCATTTAAGAAGAATGGCAAAAAAAACATCATTGTGACAGGCGTTCCTTCTACAACCTCTGGCAAAACTTCTATGTCCTTCGCCATCGATCAAAGAAAGCAGATAAACCCTAGAACTCAAGTCCTTGGGGGAACAAGGCGTACGAACTTCATATGCACCTACCGTGGCAAGAACGACCATCTTGAGGGAAAATGCTATCAAAAGCATGGGTTTCCTCAAGGTTGGAGAAGTAGCAGATCGAAGAAGCCAGTAGCCAATAGTTGTACATAAGGATCGAGCAAAGAGCAAATTTCTGAGGACCCGTTTGGAGGTGTGCTTACCAAAGAGCAAGTTACACAGCTTCTGGCATACATCAATAAATCCCAAGCTTCTATTGAAGATGTTAACACTCAACGAGAGGAGGAAGCCAACTGTGGCTTCGTGGGTACTGTCTCTAATATGTCTTCTCTTAATTCTATTTTACAAAGTAACAGTTCAGTTGAATGTTCTAATTTAGATAACAAATTCCAGAGAAATTTAAATAAGTCTACATGGATTATAGACTATGGGGTCTCAGATCACATATGTTGTGATATATAATTCTTTAATAATTACTATATTCTTAATCAACCTCGTAGTATTAGTATGCCCAATGGACACCCACAACTTGTGAGAATTATTGGTACTATTAGAATCAATTCCTTAGTTATTCTTAATCATGTCTTATTTGTTCCCAGTTTTAGGTTTAACCTTATAGTTGTTAGTAAACTTACAAATGACATGGTTTAAAGATTCTTCTTTGACTCTAAACATTGTGTCTATCAAGGCTATGATTTCAAGAATGAGGTGCGAATTGGTCATCACCACAAGGGTCTATATCTTCTTGACAATCATTGTGATAGAAATGTTCTTAGGAATTCTGTTAATAATTAGTCTGTACTTGCTGTTATTGGAGGTAGACTAGTGCTGAGTGTTGATTCTAGGGATACCCTGTCTCTTTGGCATCATAGGTTAGGGCATTTTCCTAAGAAGAAGCTATAGATCTAAAACTTGTAAAGGAAGGAAGGGGCGGAACAGTTTATTTGTGAGCCTTGCCATATAGCAAAGGGTCACAGATTAGTCTTTGATAATATTAATACAAAATCATATGAGATATTCGATCTAATACATGTTGACTTGTGGAGGCCATATTCACAAAGGTCATATGGTGGCTTTCAGTTTTTCCTCACTATTGTGGATGATAAGAGTAGGGCAACTAGGGTACATTTTTGTGCAAACAAGTCCGACTCTTTTCAGATTATTGTTGATTTCTTTGAAATGGTTGAAAGATAATTTAATAAGAAAGTAAAATGCATTGTAACTGACAATGCCTATGAATTGGGAATAAGTTCTAAGGTTGGGTCTGAATTTCTAAAGAGAAAGGGAATAAAGCATCAAACCTCTTGTTCACACACTACACAACAAAATGAAGTTGTGGAACGAAAACATAGACATATCAAGGAAACTACAAGAGCTCTTATGTTTCATTCTGGCCTCTCTACAAAATTCTGTACAAATAGCATACTTATTGCTTCTTATTTAATTAACAGAACGCCTCTTAGTTCGTTAAAGGGTCAAACACCTTTTGAAATCATCTTTGGCAAGAAACCTGATTACACCTCTTTAAGATGCTTTGGTTGCTTGTGTTATGCAAAGATTAATTATAACCAACATGAAAAGTTTCCTCTAGATGCATTAAGGGAGTTTTCATCGGTTACCCTCACGGTAAGAAAGGATACAAAATTTATGACTTGGATAATGACAAGATTGGTTATAATAGAGATGTCGTTTTTCATGAAAATGTTTATCCTTTCAAAGGGGCTGGTGAATGTGAAACTCATGTTTTTAAAAGAGATGAATTGTCCTTGACACCTGCTGGTTGTAAAAAAAGGGTTGAACTAACTGTTTTGCCTGAGATTGTTAAGGAGGACTCTAGATTTTCAGGAGATTTCCCACTTGTTTAGACAATAGAAATGACTACAGATAACAGTGTAGAGCTAGTGGAGGAAATATAACAGCAGACATCAGAGATTTCATAACATATGCTGTCACCATCTGAAGAGGTTTATGTAAGAAGGTCACTAAGAGAGAGACATGCTCCAAGCTATTTAAGAGATTATGAGGTTGGGCAAGCTTCAGCCAACAAAGAAGGGAAGTCTACTGGTGACTCTTTTACTGCAATTCTTTCAGATAGAATAAATGTTGCAGTTGTTATGAAGTTTTATCCCGGTTCAAATGATTTAGTAGTACAGATCATGTTCAGTTTGATGATAAAGATAGTTTTCTCTCCTCTTTTTATCATTGCAAACTGTTTGTTTATTAGTTAGTGAAAGGGATAAAGTTAGACACAATCTAAAGAGGGAGACAGAACCTGTTAGTTTCAAGCAGGCTGTGAAAGACTCTAGGAGGAGAAGTGCAATGCACGAAGAGTTTACAGCCTTAGATAAAAATCATACCTGGGTGCTAGTTGATTTGCCAAAGGGTAAGAAGATCATTAAGTGTAGATGGGTGTTCAAATATAAGTATAGAGCAGATGGTAGCCTTGAGAGGTGTAAGGACAGGTTGGTGGCAAAGGGATTCACTCAAAGATATGGGGTTGATTATCAGGAGAGTTTTTCTTCGGTAGTAAAGTTCACTACCATTAAAGCTCTGGTTATTTTAGCAACTAAGAAGGGTTGGTTTATAGTCAATTAGACGTTAATAATGCTTTTCTACACGGTGAACTTATGGAGGAAGTATATATGGAATTACCCGAGGGCTATGACACTAAGGATTCTAATAAGGTTTGTCTTCTCTATAAATCTCTCTATGGCCTGAAACAGGCCTCGAGATAGTGGCACCAAAAGCTGAGTATTTTTCTTAAGGAGCTTGGTTTTGTTCAGTATCTTAATGACTATTCGTTGTTTTCTAAGAAATCTGGTAGCAAAGTTTGTTTTCTTGTGGTATATGTAGATGATATACTACTTACAAGTGATGATTCTGATCTGATTAGAGAGGTTAAAACAAAACTGAATGCAGATTTTAAAATTAAAGATTTGGGGTCTCTATCTCTGTTCCTTGGTATGGAGTTTCTGGACATTTTTAGGGTGTTGTTCTCCCTCAAAGAAGCTATGCAGAAGAGTTAGTAAGGGAATATGGGTGTCTAAATAAAAGGACAGCAGTAAGACCTTTAGAATTAAACAAGTTACTGTATAGAAATCAGGGAAAACCCCTTGTTGATGCTACTGTTTATAGAAAACTTGTGGATAAATTGAGTTTTCTAGCGCATAGTAGACCTGATTTATGTTTTTCAATTCAGGTTCTTAGTCAGTTCTTAGACAACCCAACTGATATGCATTATGATGCAGCTTTGCAGAAGCTGAAATATGTTGCTGGCACCTTGGATTATGGTTTTGTTTTTAACAAAAGGAAGGATTTTGATCGCGTTGCCTTTTGCGATGCAGATTGGGCTAGCTGTTTAAACACCAGGAGGTCGGTTAGTGGGTTCTTCATTCAGCTGGGAGGCTATTGACTAATTGAAAGAGGTTTTCAACTAATACGCGAGATTACAGAAGAAGTAAGTGAGTTATGAGTAGTGCCTCAGTATATATATACAGATGACCGAGACTAACTAACTACATAGGAGACTACTAATATAAGAATGTTATTAGTATCCTAACAGAGACAACCCTCTTTTTTGGGAGTCGAAGAAGCAGTCGACGGTAGCACTCTCATATCTTGAATCTGAGTATCGGTCTATGAGACAAGTCACAAATTGCTTGGATCACGAGGCTGCTAGCCAGGGGCGGTGGGGCTCTAGCCCCCCTCCTCCCGAAAATTTTAAATTTTTGAAAAAATACAAAATAATATAATGTTTTAAAGGATGTTGGTGCCAAAAAAATTTTTAGCCCCCCTAACAAAATTCCTGGATCCGCTACTGCTGCTAGTAGAGCTTGGTGTTGAGGGGATCAGTCCAGTGCAATCAAATCAGATAGCCAATCCGCTATTTATATAGCTAGAAATCCGGTCCTGCACGAAAATACTAAACACATAGAGCTGGATGTGCACTATCTTCGGGAGAAGCTGCAAGAAGGCTTAATTGTTGTTCAGTTTGTGTCTTCCTCTTCTCAATTAGCAGATCTGCTCACAAAGGTTTTGCCAGGGAAGGATTATCTAGCTGTTGTACAGAGGCTAGGTGTGACTAGAGTGACTTAGGTTGTGGTATTTTATCTTCAAAACATGCATTGCATGCTTGTTTTGAGGGGGGGGGGGGGGCTGTTAAGGATATTGAGTTTGTTATATTAAGTTAAAAACTGAGTATTGAGCAAGCATTACTTAGGGCATCCACAGTGGTGTGGATTCCACCCATATTTGTCAGTAAGAAATTTAAAAAAGAGCTGCAGTGGTGTGGAATCCACACCAATTCTCTTTCATCGTTCCTTATTTAAGCAACGTACGGAAAACTAAATTCATTGGTTGTTTCTCTGTTTTGTCCGACACATGCAATAAAAAAAATATTTACTGCTTTCTAAAATAATTTTACGATTCTTATCTCAACTACATCTCACTTAATATTAATACATTAAATAAAATAGTGGGAGGAGTGAGAAGGTTAAGAAACTCCCTTATTGTAGGGATGAACAAATGAATTGAGTTGCTTAGACAATAAAAAAATATTTTATGGTGACATGGCACCTAGGTTTCTGTTAAGAAGCCCATAACCATTGTGGATGCCCTTAGTTTTTCCTTGTTTTCTGTTTTAAGAAAGGGGAGGCTTTATCCCCTTCTATAACATTACTTAAGCACTTGTTTTAGGTTAGTTTATTTTCAGTTCGTGAATTACATTCTCTGAGATAGTAATACGGAGTGTTCTGTATGTTTCCTTTCTTCCTTCTTATTTGTCTTGGTTCTGCTGTGCTTCTTGGTTCAGTTTCCAGAGCTGCTTTCTTCCTTCTTGTTTGTCTTGGTTCTGCTGTGCTTCTTGGTTCAGTTTTAAGAGCTGCGTGAGCAGGAATATCTCAGATCCTCGATTTATATCAATCCCGGCCCGGTGAGGCTAGCTGGATCCAGCGGCGTTTGCGGCCTTTTCATATATATGTAATATGGTTGCGTGCGCGCATTCGGAGTTTTAGATTGGGGGTGTGGTGGTGAACAGGATCAATGTTGAGCTTGCATCCTAGCTAGAGGCGTGTTACTATGTGTTAATATTGAAGTATTATGCTCCTAATGGGAGGTGCAATCGGGTAAATGAAGTGAGGGATCTGATGAAACGGAGAAAACATTCAACACTGGGGACGGACGTCAGTGTGACCCGACCCTTGTTGATTACATTGCCAGATACCAAATCAATTCAACTCTCCTGGACCTCTTGCTTTTCTCTTCTATCAAATTTCCACCTGTGCTGTGGGTACTTTTTCACGTTGCATCCGTTGTCCACCCGCTAGGGAACTTATCCGCTGGTGTAGTTCGTAAAAACCTTCATTTCATGGGTTGTTTTTTTTTTTTAATGAAAAGTTCATTTCATGGGTTGTTGTTTCTCTTTTCAAAGGTTAAAGTGGAACCCTATCAAAATTAGCTGCGAAAGGGCAAAGAAAATCTTCTTCGACATAATTGAGAAGAGAATCAGACATAATTCATTCATTACACCAAACCAAGCACGCCATCAGACCAAATTAATTAAATACAGATCACAAGACACCTAAATTCTTACAATTTAACAAATTGAAAACACTCACTCATCTCACTCGGGCTTTCCAGCTCCACCCCATCTCACAACACGACTCTGACAAGATTGTCCCACAACGCTCCGATGGCGAATACAATCGGCAGACCAATATGTGACCATCTTGAGTCATCAATGCTCAGTGAGTTGCTCGCAACCGGGGCAGCTTTAGGCGCAGGAGCCGCCTTCTCGACTCTGATAGCCAGCTTCATACCACCGAAGCAGAACCCACCGCTGCTGATGAAGTAGTAGTGCCTGGTCTGGTTCAGTGGAACCACATCTCTTCCCGCACCTGTCGTGAAATTAGCGAGTGGATGGTCCGGGATGCACTTCTCGTAGTTTGTTTTGTTCACTTCAAGAACACTCATTTGGTTTCTGTCGTACACGAAATCTAGGAAAAGGAGGAATTAAAGACCAAAGAAGAAAATCAGAGGAAAAAGAGATCGAGTAATTATCATGATTCATAAACAAGTTGAACACAGACAAAAAGATAAACTTCAAAAGAAACATCAACTCATCAAGAAAAGAAAGAAGGGAGCAAACATACAGAGCCAATCGCCGAGGTAGAAATGCTTTCCCTGAGCCCAGACAGTGTAATTCACACCGAGACTCCACCCTTTACTCCCTCCAACAAGGTACCGCTTCGCCGAGGCAACTGGAACCGTGACCACAATCACCAAACACGATAGCAGAACCACCACCAGTGCTGGCGACATTCTACTGCCTAACCCAACCACCGCCATCACTACTATCTCATCTGTCTCTACAAATTAACTCTGCCGAAACAGCAATAAATGAGGTGGGGTGGACACAAGTGGAGAGATGAGAAAGTATTTATACAAGGAGTATACTCCTCTCCTCTGCTACTGGTGTCTGACAAACAGAAACAGAGAAGGCCGGTTCATTGATGGATGTCTCTAGAATATCTGCCTTCATCGTCATTCGCACAGGAGTTTGCTGTCAATTTCTACCTTTTTTTTTCTTTACCAAAAACAGTTACTAGGAAATAATGAATAACGTGACATGTTGAGAGAAGTTTTTGAACCTTTTTGTAATTTTTGTTTTAATAGTTTTTTGCTGGTAATAAAAGAGACGTGTTTTTTTTTTTTTAAAAGGCAAGTTTCACCTATATTATTACTTAGGTGCATAAGGGTATTTATAATGTATTCTTTGTTAATGTATTATTGATGAATCGCTAATGTACTAAAAAACTAAGAAACTAATGTCTGTTGAATGGGGAAGGGACAAGAGACAATTGAGGAGGTGTAGATGGAAAGAGAGAGAGGGGGATGGTGTAAGGTAGTGGTGGATGGAAGTGAGTGGAGAATGGAGGGTATGGGATTGGAGCAATCATACTCAATGAGGAGGGGATGGCGTGCTGTTAGCATTGGAGGAGGATGGGGGGAGTTTCTCTGAGCCAGGCGGAGGCACACGAAGTGTGGCTGGGCTAAAACTGGCTCGGATAAGAAAGATGGTTGAGACTGATTGTATTGTGTGGTGGGTAGTCTTATTTTTGCGGAGGTGGCAGCTGTACTTATTTTGGTCTTCTTTTTTTTGAAAAGTTTCGAGAGGTACGTGACTACTACGTGGGTACAGAGAATAAGTGTCTGTGTCAGTCTCATGTTTTGGCTGGGATGGGTACAGTTGGGTTGGGGAAATTCCGATCAGAGTATTGTACTATCTGTGTTTGACTTGCTTGAAACGAAAGATGGTTGTTTTTTTCGAAAAAAAAAAGACAACAAAGAACGACTCAAAAATTATGGGATGAAGGATAAGGTCAAAAGTATATACAACTTTGATAATTGATTCAGTTTTTGAAGTAAATTGGATGGTCAAAAGTTTTCTTTTACAAATTTAAGTTCGATCAATATTTTGTCCGCATCACTACATTTTTATCAACAATACAAACCTTTGTTTGACACGGTGTCATATATGGCACCAGAGTCGCGGCAAGGCACAACTTTTTTTCATTAATTAAATCCTAGCTTATCGCCTCTTTCATTGTCCCTCTGGGAGAGAAAAGTGGATCAAAATAGCCAGATGTAGAAATTCGATTGCTCAAGATACTAATTACGTGGTGTCAGGAGAAGAGATCCTTCAGTTATGCTTAAACTCATATAAAATATATTGTAACTAAGATGAACAGAAGCTTGTTTGATGGAAGTATCAATAGTTACAGATGCAAATGGAAGGACATCTACTTAACTTAATCAAACTTTTTATTAGGAAAGTAGTTCACCATGAGGTTGTGAGAGATATCTTATATTAGTATAGTGGGGTCTAACTTTAGAATTCTTAGTGCTATCTGGGATGAAGATACACTTTCTTCTTTTTCTTTACACGCGGGAACCGTAGCCGCTGTTCTTAGAGTTCTGGATAAACCCATCGATGATACAAGCGCCTGCAACCCATGTCGACAAGCCTTGTATGATAGATTAGGATAGGAGAGTAGAGGTTGAAGAATTCGAACTCGGATCAACTAATCTCCTACTCTTTCTCCTACCAAACTTAGATATCCCGGTTGGACAATGATAGATCTTTCTTTCTGAACATCGTAACTGAAATCAGTTCATATGGATCGGCCTGAATTATCTCGATATTAGTACAATTTTTGCTTTAGAAGCTTAGGGCATCCACAATGGTTTTAAGTTTCTTAACACATTCCTAAGTGCCATGTCATCTAAAAATTATATTTTATTACTTAAGAAACTCTATTCACTACAATAACAAAGTTTCTTAATCTTCTCTCTCCTAATGAACAACCAATAAACATCACTATTTAGATGTGAGATAAAATATGGAAGAGAGATACACATAAGTGGGTCTAATGTGTCATAAAAAGTGGGGTTCTTATTTAAGAACCTTGGAGAGAGAAATGGGTGGAATCCACACCATTGTAGAACATTTCACATATGTAACCGTGTCAAGAACCCCTATTGTGGATGCCCTTATCTATGTTTTTTTTTTACTACCCCATTCTACCAACAAAAATAAAGAGTCACTTGCGACCAAAAGGTCACTCTTTTATAAATCACGTATCTTGCGAGTTGCGAAATCGATTTATATGTGTTGCATTTACCATCCAGTATATTCAAATCTGATTTTTTTCTCTCTCTTAAGTTCTTACGGATATTTTCATAGTGTTGAATTCACGAACCCACTCAAGGGCTTAGCAAAGTTTAATATTGATCTCAATGTACATGATATGTAAGAATTTTTAAGGATGCTTCCCGTCACTTGAAATGTTTGAAGCGGCACGGAGTTATATCTAGGAAGAGGCTATCGAAGTTGGTAAAAACTGTCCTTTGTTGCACATTCTGAGATGAAGTCATTTGGTATTATGAAAAGCTGCCAAGATTACGCCGGGACCGGCTCTCGTGACTTCGCTGGCGATCGAGGGCACCGTGCCTTCCTCATCCCAGCCGCTGGATTGACATTTCTTCTCATCTTACGGTGTAGACACAGTCAGGGGTATGTTGTAATGTCGCATGCCTGACAGGGGTATCCATTTCATACATAGTCTGAAATTTCAAGAGTTTCAAAAAAGAAAGTATTGTGAGAAAGACAACAAACAACCAGGGTCTGAAGATAGCTTATTGACTAATAATCGTTCATATTAGAACACACAGGAAAACGACAAACATTTCATACATAATCGGAAATTTCAGCACTTGGAAAAAGGAATGGATGATGTAAAAGACTACAAACATGGGTCCGGAGTAGCTCAGTAGTCTAATATTGGTTTTTTTCATATTAAGGAGAACACAGGTAAAAGACAGACATTTCATAAATGATCAGAAATTTCAAGACTTAGAAAAAAGAATGGATCGATGAAAGAGACAACAACCATGGGTCCAGAGTAACTCATGTAACCCCTTTTACTAATTGTTCCCGAATCTAAAGGGGTGCATACCATAACTGTAATTTTCCATCGAAATCAAAGGTCAGAATTAAACAGACTACAACCTACAGCACTGATAATAACAGGGCACGTTGTTGTCGGAAACCAAGATAATGGAGGATGAATACACTACGTACATAATTCATCGTATTTAAAAAATCTATTATGAGCAACATTAGCGAATAAGCACAGAAATTAAACATCAGGTAGCTGTATCACAAGACAAGCAAGTACCACGATGTTGTGAGGTGGGGTGGCCCTGTAAGGGTTTAGAATTCTATAGATTGGTCAAAAATAGGACCTGATGTGTGCCAAATTCCGTGACTGGATCATACTTTTGATGACAACCTAGTACATTTTTATGACAAGATGGGGGTAAAACTCGGCTGTTGAGTCAGATACGGAGATGGTCTGGTAAAATCAGTTTGGGGGAAGATTTTTCCGCTAGATGTATCAGATGACGAGCAAGTAGCTCGATGTTGTGAGGTGGGTAGCCCTATAGATTGTCCAAAAATAGGATCTGATGTTGCAATTTTCGTGACTTGATCATACTTTTTCATGACCACGTAGTAGATTGTTTTGACAAGATGATGGTAAACTCGGCTGATAAACAGGTGTCGAGAGGGTCTAGCCAAAAAATGTTGGGGGACATCTTTCAGGTAGCTGTAACACAGGAATAGCAGGGAGCTCAATGTTGTGAGGTGGGGTAGCCCTGTAGGGGTATAGAATTCTAAAGGTTGGCCTAAATAGGACAGGTTAGCAGATAATAATCTAAACAAAGATACATGCAAAATTTGCATGGAACTGGATACATGAGCAGTGGCATCAATAGTCTAAACAAAGATACATGCAAAATTTGCATGGAACTGGATACATGAGAGCAGTGGCATCGGCGCAGAGGGGGAGCTGGGGACTTAGCCGTTTAACTAACGTAGAAATTCCAACCGTATTAGGGTTTCATACCTCGCTTTTCGGTAATGCTGAGCATAATTCACGAAACCAAACTTACTGATTTAGTATAACAAGTGGCCACAGACCAATCAGTTATCCAAATAACTTATGCGTGTTGTAGATTTAAGAATAACGGACACAGAGGATTTCAATTTTATTCACCAGAAAAAAGGTTAAAGCCAAACAAGGGGGGAGTGATGAAAAAATTTACAATATTACAAATTTAAACTCAGCTTACTCCGGACTAATACCTGTGTTACCAACCAACAGATGCAGATGGATGGGCGACAGTTGTAAGACGGTCGAAGGAACAGCAAAATCGCAGATTACCGGAAACGACCGGGCTTAGGAAGAAGAATGGGTTGAAACGGAAAAGAGCAGCTTCCACAACTTGCTTGGATTACGGTCAGCAACTCAGCAAAGGGGGAGATTGAAATTGGGGGGAATTTAAATCGGCCGATATAAATAAATTAAAAAAAAATGTGATAACTGTGGGTGAACTCACGTGAGTTGTGCAAGGCCAGTTTACAAAATACCCCGGTAGACCCCTGTCAGGCATGCGACATTACAAACATACCCCTGACTGTGTCTACACCGTAAGTAGATGAAAGAAATGTCAATCCAGCGGCTGGGATGAGGAAGGCACGGTGCCCTCGATCGCCAGCGAAGTCACGAGAGCCGGTCCCAATTAAATCTGGGAGAAGGATGGCAAATGGCACACAAATCCTTCCCTTCAAGAAACCAAAAACCTTAACAAGATTCCACTCCTCAAGGAGCCAATGATGAGGAAACCAGTGAGATACCTACTCGGAATCACAAAAACAGGATCTGAAATAAGGTCGAAATGGAAAGAAACTCACCGCCAGAATGTGATAAAGAAAATAGAGTAGCTCCAAAACACTGAAATAGGAAGACATAATTGTTTGAAATTGATCACTACTGATTCGTCAGAATTTTTGTTTATAGTTTGTGACCGACGCTATGGTCATCATTCGACAACAAGACAAAACACAACACTAAACTACATTATCATAAGTCTTTCCTTCAAACTATTTTTCTAATGCACTAGCTAAGTCACAATACCCATAATCAAGGTTTGTCTTACTTATTCTTTCTCAACAACGATCTCACTCTCACACACTATGTGTTCTTCCAGTAGGCACACGTAAATGATGACTTATATGTCATCATCAACCATATCTCCTATTAGCTAAATAATGTGAAATCATCTTAATTACGTTCTTCAAGGAAAAGCTGAGAAAAATTTAGCGGTGAGCCAAAGGAGACGTACAGTAGCATCACATACTTATAGTCAATTAATTATACACTCTCTTAGTACTATGTCTTAATCTTGATTTTGATAGATACCGGAATTCGCATCCCAAGGCATGTTCACTTCCCGATCATGCAACTTGAAGATCACTCACAAGGGAATAATCAATCAAGCCTGTTAAAGAACTAATCCCACTTGAATGGTACTAGATGAAAAACAAATCCCTTTAAACTCACTGTTTTCAAGAAGACGAGAGAGTGCGATGTAGAAAGAATCATTTGACCACCTCTGCATTAGTTAGGACAAAATTAGGACCCAAAAGGGAAAAGGGGCAGCATACCCTAATTATTTAAACAGAAGTAGTCTAAACTTTCACACGCACACATTGAAAAGCTACTACTGCAGCTACTGATACTTCTTTTAGGTCAAAAAAACATCCCCTTTCGCCCCAGTTTTCTTGCAAAATCCAACCTTTTGATCTACCCTAGGCGTATTGAAAGACCAAATGGAGATGAAGGGTACTGAGTGAGTGTTCTAAATCAACAAATAAAACAATACCTATTAGTTAGATTTCTTGCTAGCTTTGTATTCCATCCCACTTGCATAGTTGTCAAAGCCACTTGATAAACTAAAAACAGAAAGAAAACACAAAATCCAAGTTGGTGTGTGACTTTTCTATTATATTTGTACCCTACAAACCCTTTTATGTAACCTGGTATAGTAAGATCCATACCTAAATACTCAATACTAATTGCCAAATAATATGCTCGATGTACTCAATGTTAACAAATACTTAATACGTATTTTTGTTGAAACAATTTCTCAAATAAATGTGCATTAGTCACTAGAAAAAAAAAAGACTGTACGTAGCTACATTCTCTTAAACAAATTTACACATCTATATGTTGCAATTTAAAAAACGAGTAATCTTGAAAAAGATAAAAAATTAATAATATGCGAAATTTTAGACACTGTTTTTTATCATATTTGAATAACTAGTAAATAATTATTGCACATTTTTCTTGAAAATTCACAGTATACTCTTAAAAAGTTAAACAATATACCATAATTTCAAAACTCGTTCTTCATATACCTAAAAAATTTTCAAAATTTATAAAAGACCCTAAAAGGTTTCCAAATTCACAATATACTCATAGTCCGTGAAATGACCTTGAATAATGACAATTTTACCCCGACAATAGTAGATCATGTTTCAAGTGCCACTTTTTTATTCAAAGGGTTTTATGAAATTTTACAAAAAAAATATTAAATACTACCAAAATTAAAAATTAATTAAATTATAAAAAAATAATTAAAAAACATATACACGACTGAAATAAATTAAATATTCCTAAATATCAAACAAACACAAAAGTTCAAAAAATTTAGTAGTTTTTCGTCTAGTTTTTGACCTTTGTTTACTATTTTTCAATCTTCATCTTCATTAAAATATTTAGAGTTATGGTTAGATAATGATTAAATATAATATAATAAGTATATTTACCAATTTATAAATAAAAGTAATCCAATATAAGATGAAATAGTTGTATATAGTTCTAATTGCCTCATCTTATATTGGATTAGTTTTGTTTATAAACTGAAATATATATGTTTATTATATAATATTTATTATTATTTAATCATAACTACAAATAATATAATAAAGAAGATAAGACTGATAAATAGTCAAGGACGGTAAACACAATGAGATGAAAAAATTAATTTGTTTGAACTTGTGTGTACATTTAATATTAAAGAATTATTAATTTTATTTCAATTGATACATAATTTAGTTGTTTAATTTTCCCTATTTAGAATATTTTAATTACTATAAAAAATATTTTTCATAATTAATTATATTTTGTAGTATTTTAGATATTTTAAATAAAATTTCATAAAAAGCCCCACAATTAAAAAAGTGGCATATCGTGAATTTGAAACATGGTCTACAATGTCAAGTTAAAATAATCATTATTAAAGGTCAATTCACATATTAGGGCTATATATTGTGGATTTCGAAATCTTTTAGGGTAAGAAAAAAAATCCTATCTGTTGCTGGTCTATATGTGATGTCACGCGTGCCCCTTCCACCCTGCTTCGTTTATGCCCCCTTCAACTTTCCTCTATATTATCGTCGTTATCCACAACCTATCCTTGCTTTGAGCTTCCCAGTGACACAGCCCCACCGCCTGGTGGCGCCGGCCCCACTTGGAGGCGCTTCCCCCCGTTCGCCAATTCCTATCGTTTCAAGCCTCTCCTTCGCCAGTTTCAGTCGCTCCAGCCGCATAGCTAGACTTCTTCGACTCCTCTCCCCGGTTTACGTCTGCACTTTAGCTGTCATCCCTTCTCATCGGTTGTTGTCTTCGTTATCCCTAGTCGTTGCTCAGCTGTTGTTGTGGTGGTTTCCTGGTCGCGCCTCAGCTCCTCCTTCGCCAGGCTCTGTCGTCTTCCAACTCCATGTCATTCCAGCTCGATGGTTGGCGCCTTCTTTCGACTCCTGGCTGCAACTTTAGAGTGTGAGAGGGAAGTCTGGAAAGGGCTTTTTAGTCATCGAGTCTTATTTAAACCTTTTTTTTTCTTCTCTCTTAGTTTTTTCACATCGGACTGCATCCACTTCGTTCTAGGTTCTTCTGCCTTTGCATCCGGTTCTTCTGGGAGTGTTGGTTTTCAGTTAGGAGGAAAGTAGCCCGCTGTCGTGGTCTTCTGATGTTCGTGGGTGTTTGTTTCTCTAGCTTCCCATGGTCTTTTGGTGTTTATGGGTGTTTGTTCTCTCTGCTTCCTGTGGTCTTCGGGTGTTTTGTCTTTGGTGTTTTAGACTACCTTCCTCATCTCTGTTTTGCTGTTGTGGTCTTCCAAGTCTCGTGGGTGTTGGTTGTTAGTTGACCCTCGTAGGTGTTTGTTGGCTGCTTGTGGTTCGTCTTGGTTGGTAGTGCGTGAGGTTCATCTTGGTTGTGAACTCGTGTTGGTCGCACCCGTTCGGTGGCTCAGACGTGGCTTACCCTGCGCCAACCTCATGGGCAAGCATCGACCAGGGATTAGATCCACTTCTACCTTGTCACCAGGTTCTCCCCCGCCCATTTGTGGACCTCCTGGTGTTGCCCCTATGCAGTCAATTTCCTCAGGTGACGGTTTTGCCGCCGAATCCTCTCTTCGCTTTGCTTCATTTCCCATTTCTGTGCCTCCCTACGGTGATTCTTGTTATGCTGTTGTGGGTGTTGGTGGTTAGTGTTCTGCTGGGGGGTGGGCCTTGTACCTTTGTCCCGACCATTTTAGATCCTAGCCCTTCTCCTTGGGCACCCCAGCTGGATGGTGCTATCAATTTAGCCGTGGCCCTATATGGACATCGCCCTGCAAGAATACTTGGCCTAACCGGACCTTTTGCCTTCCCACGCTGATAAGAATGCTAGTTAGAGCTCCCTACAAACTATATTTTGATGTACTAAAAACTAAATAAATTAATCTAGAAATTAATAAATCCAAAAGCCTTTGATTGCAATAATCTCATTCACTATAGTTTATAAAAAGTAGCAACCAGGTGGCGAATCCACGGGACTTGATGAAATAAGCCTAGTCCTAAGAAAGCTGGAAATCAAGGGGTTGTTGTTTTATTTTTGAAACCACATAAACAAAAAGAAAATAAACTAGGAAATAAAATAAAATAGGAAAAATGATATGGGTGAGCGGAACTCTGGCTTCAGGCTATTGTTTGCTATTCAGATTATGCAAACTTCTACAATTTAATGAGAGATATGGATTGACCAAATTCTTTAATATATTATCTGCATTAAATCATAATCACAGGAAGCTCATCTAGCATAACACATAATTATTCAATTCGATTCTTCACAAGAATTAAAGCGCCTGAAGGACAACATAATCAATCTGATCTAGGTTCCCCAGACAACATATTAATAGGACCATCTTGTTAATCACCGATTTGATTATAACAAGATTCGAAAGCTAATTAACAAAGCAATGAAATTTATTAAAAAGCACATCTTAAACTTTAATTTGAACAACCCAAAAATAAAATCTCTTATCAAATCAATAGAAGTAATTTCAAATTTAACTAGCTACGAATACACGTTTCCCTAGAATAAATCCTCCTAGCCTATCATGTTACAAAAAGAGGAGATAGATAGAGAAGAAATCATCTGGTGTAGAAGACTCTTTTGTTTGTCCCACTATCCAGATCTACAAATACTGAGCTGGAGGTTGAAGATGATGGAGAAGGAGAACTCTTGTGGCTGCTTGCATTTTTCTCTGCATAATAAAAAAGAAAGAAAAACTAAACCTAAACTAAAGCTACAAACAGAAGTGAACTGATGTCGTGTGAATGGATGGATGCATGGGGTCAAAGTATTCATTATTTATAAGTTAAATTCAAGGCTCTTCGCTTGTTCATTGATGTCTTATTTTTAATTTCCTCCAGTTTCGTGAACTAAATAGAGACCTTTAAATTCCTTTAACTTACTCTCTTCAATTATTTCAGAAACAATTGGAAGACTCTAGAGTTATCTGCACTTAAATAAGGAGGTTGTGTAGGTACTTTAAATTATTTAACTCCTCCGTGAAAATGTCAAATTCTCCACATATCCATCCTAAGTCATTTAAACATCAAAATAACTTATTTTATAAAAGTTTATTTTAGATATACGAATAGACTTCAATTAAGTACTAAATCAGGGGAAAACGACAATAAAGACAAGATATTTTGACAGTAAAAATATATAAAATATCAGCCGGTTAGTCCCCATTGCAGTTTTGGGTTCAGTCTTCCCGCCGCTTCCCCAGGGTCAGGCCCCAGTCTCCTCCTCTCCTCGGGTGCGGCCCTTTAAGGCTCTAGGTATGGCCATAAACCCCCCTTCGTTCCTGGATAAATTGCTAGCTAAACAAGCTACTTACAGTGGTATGATAATAGGTTTAGACAATATTGTTGATGTTGGAGATCAAAGTCCGTTTGTTACTATCAAAGAGGATGATATATCATAAGAGATAGAATATTGGAGAAATTCTTTAGTGGGCCATATATAGGGGAAAATTTTGGATTTAATCTTGTTAGGGACTTCGTTAAAAGAACCTGGAGCTTTGTTCCTACCCCTCAGATCCTACTTCATGACGAGGGGTGGTTTATGTTTAGATTCGATAACGAGGAGGACCTTGAGCTGGTTCTAAATAAGGGTTCCTGACTCCTTAATTCCTCCTTGATTGTGCTTAAAAATGGTCGCCTGACATTTCTTTCAACCCAAAGGACCTCAATTGCATCCTAATGTGGATCCAACTTCCTAGCCTTCCCTTTAGCCTTTGGTCTCAAGCTAGCCTTAGAAAGATTTGTGCTAAATTGGGAGTCCCGCTTCACACTAACCATTCCATGGCAGTCAAGTCGAGGATATCATACGCCAAGGCTCTGGTTGAAGTAGATATCAACACCAATATCATCAGAGATGCGGAGATCTAGACCCTTGTGGGCTCCATCTATCAGAAAGTTATATATAAATGGGAGCCTGTCTCATGTGCTACCTGTAATAAGCTGGATCACTCCTCAGGACATTGCCCCGCCTCCTATATATCGGTGCCTCGAGAAGTAATGGTTTTTCGCTGAGGCATCTGCAGGTAAAGAAAGGAAAATCGAATACCACACACAACAGATTATCAAATGTTAATTCAACAATTATAGCATTAACCTGGTGTCGTGCTATGATTCTCCTAATTATATGTCGAATTGATTAATTTTCAACAAAACATTGTCCTAGGCATTAATTCAGAAGACTAGGGTCCAATAGGTAAAAAAAAAATTAATCAGACATGTGTGTCGGGCATAATGCCGGATAGAATCCACCCGGCACTTGCAAACAACAGATGCCGAACGGGATGCCGGACAGAACCCATCTGGCACATTCAAATTTCGAACCCAGATTTTTCAAAAACGCACATAACCACACCAGATCTCATAATTCAACTACAGAAGGTTCCGAAATCCCTAATTCACTATACTAAGCTACGAATCTGAAAAAAAACGACACATTGAACTAAACAACTGTAAAAATCGAATTCGAAATAATAGGGATAGAGGAACCTGTTTTTCTTTCCCTTTTCTGGAGTTGAATCTGGGTGACTGCGCAGCAGCTGGTTGTGGCTGGGTGGCGATTGAAGTGGCTCAGCTTGTAGGATTCAACTTGGAGCTTGGGGCGGCGACTGGTTTTAGAGAAGGTGCGGTGGTGCGGCGCGTTTGTGGTAGGGTAAAAGTGGGTCTGTAACCCAAACTTACCTAAGGTTATTTTTTTCCAGAAACGTGATATGCCGGGTAGGTTGCCGGGTTAGTCATACCCGACATAGTGAATTTCGTAATGCCGTATATGTTCCACCCGGCTTAAGGCACGGCACGTTAAATATTCTTCCGCCGGGTTCTTCCTACCCGGCTTGGCATACGGCATCTTGATCTTTCTCTTTTTCTTTCTCTTTTATATATATATATATATATATATATATATATATATATATATATATATATATATATATATATATATATATATATATATATATATATATAAAGGAAACAAAAGAGCATATAATAAAAAATAAAATTAAATTAAAATAAAAATAAATTAAAGTCAATTGTAGGGAAGTATGTAAGAATCACTCCCTAGTTATGATGTGAGCTTGATTAAGAAGGGCCCTACACTTGGCCTTTGGCCACATAGGAGCACTTTGTAGCTCGCAGTGGTATTAACTCCTTCTATGTGGAATTTTGAAAAGAATAGCGGCGGAATTGGAAGGCTTACAGTCAGGGCTTAGATATCTCTTCAAGTGGGAACCATTGACTTTGAATCTTACTCCAGTAGAATTTTTAAGTTCAAAAGCAACATATTCAGTTATGGAAGTGATAGTGAAAGGTCCAGCCCAGTGAGATTTCAATTTTCCTGGAAAAAGTCGAAGGCGAGAAGTGTAGAGGAGGACTTGATCACCCACATGAAAAACGCGTGGAAGAATGGCTTGGTCATGAATCTTCTTAGTACGCTCTTTATATAGATTGGCATTTTCATAAGCGTTATGGCGTAATTCTTCTAGTTCAGATAACTGGAAGTTTCTTTTGACACCTGCCTTCTCCATGTCAAAGTTGAGTGCTTTGAGGGCCCAGTAGGCCTTATGCTCAAGTTCCACGGGCAAGTAACAGGCTTTTCCATACACAAGGCGGAATGGTGTGGTCCCGATAGGAGTTTTAAAGTCAGTTCGATATGCCCATAAAGCATCGTCAAGTTTGGGGGACCAATCCTTGCGGGATGAACGGATCGTTTTCTGCAAGATCCATTTCAATTCACGGTTGGAGACTTCGGTCTGTCCATTAGCCTGCGGATGATAGGGCAGGGTAACCTTATGATGGACTCCATACTTCATTAAAAGGTTATCAAATTGACGGTTACAGAAGTGAGAACTGCCATCAGAAATGATAGCTCGTGGAACGCCAAATCTGGTGAAGATGTTTTACTTTAGAAATTTCATAACAGTCTTGGCATCGGCAGATGAGCATGGAATGGATTCAACCCATTTGGAAACATAGTCGACGGTGACTAGGATGTACTGATGGCCCTGTGATGAGGGGAATGGACCCATGAAATCGATGCCCCAAACATTGAATAATTCCACTTCCAGGATGTTAGTTAGCGGCATTTCATGACTCCTGGAGATGTTTCCCATTCTTTGACAACTGTCGCATTGAGAATCAAATTTATGGGAATCTTTTTGTAAGGTTGGTCAATAGAGCCCTGATTCTAAAACCTTTGCCGCTGTTCGAGTAGCCCCATGATGTCCACCAGCCTCCTTAGAGTGACAAAATTGTAGAACCGAAGTGACCTCATATTCAGGAATGCATCTTCGGATGATCCCATCTGCACATACCTTGATTAAGTATGGATCATCCCAGAAGAAATGCTTTACTTGAGACAGAAATCGCTTCTTTTGCTGAGAAGAGAGCCCATGAGGTAGGATTCCGGAGGCTAAGTAATTGGCCATGTCTGCAAACCATGGCTCCTATAAGGCTTCACACAATGCAACCAACTCTGTAAGATTATGTGCAATGTCATCTTTAGATGCAGATTCCATCCATGTAAACTGCTGAACACTGAACACCATCTCGTCTGGAAAATACTCCCGGATGGGGATCCCGTCGAATGGTCGTTCAATACGGGAGAGGTGATCAGCAACACCGTTGAGACAACCCTTTTTGTCAACAACCAGAACATCGAATTCTTGTAGTAGAAGAATCCAGCGCAACAACCATGGCTTGGCTTCTGCCTTGGTAAAGAGGTATTTCAGGGCAGAATGATCCGTATGCACAATCACTTCACTCCCCCATAAGTAGGAATGAAACTTGTCTAGGGCGAAGACAACTACAAGAAGCTCCTTTTCTGTTGTGGTGTAGTTCTTTTGTGCATCCACAAGGGTTTGCTTGCATACGTGATTATTCGCAATACCTTATCTTTTTCTGACATAGTGCGGCCCCCACAGCATAGTCACTTGTATCACACATGATCTCAAAAGGGAGAGACCAATCTGGGGAGACGACTACAGGGGCTGAAATTAACTTCTCCATGATGACTTCAAATGCTTCCAAACATTCTGCTGTGAATTCAAATTTTGTATCCTTTCCCAATAAATCACTTAAAGGTTTGGCGATCTTAGAGAAGTCAGAAATGAACCGACGGTAGAACCCGACATGGCCTAAAAATGCTCGAACCTCTTCGACGGTAGTAGGAGGTGGGAGTTTTTCTATGATTTCGACCTTGGCCCGGTCTACTTCAATACCAGCTTTTGACATTGTGCCCCGGCATAATACCCTCCTTCACCATGAAGTGGCATTTTTCCCAATTCAGGACTAAATTTTTATCTTCACACCTGTCTAAAATCAAATCCAGCTGTTGCAAACAATCGTCAAAGGTGGAACCATATACGCTAAAATCATCAATGAATACTTCTATACTCTTTTCTAAGAAATCAAAAAATATTGCTTGCATGCAACGTTGGAAAGTGGCAGGAGCATTGCAAAGTCCAAATGGCATACGATTATAAGCAAAGGTACCATAAGGACAGGTAAAGGTGGTCTTTTCCTTATCCTCTGGTGCAATTGGAATTTGAAAATAGCCTGAGTAGCCATCTAGGAAACAATAAAATTCCTGACCTGCCAATCTTTCTAACATTTGATCTATGAATGGCAAAGGGAAGTAATCCTTTCTGGTGGCTGCATTTAATCTTCTATAATTAATGCACATTCTCCAGCCAGTTGTTTGTCTCTGAGGGATTAATTCCCCTTTTTCATTAGGGACGGCCACTATGCCTCCCTTTTTGGGAACCACTTGGACAGGACTTACCCAAGGGCTATCGGAAATTGGATAGATGATACCCGCATCTAACAATTTCAAAACCTCCCTTTTCACCACTTCTTTCAAATTTGGGTTTAATCTCCTCTGATTTTGCCTAATTGATTTATGGTTTTCTTCCATAAATATGCGATGAGTGCAAAAGCTAGGATCAATTCCCTTTAAATCAGCTAGACACCAACCTATTGCTCTCTTATGATCTCCTAAGACTCCTAACAATTTAGTTTCTTGTTCAGCAGTTAAAAGCGAGGAGATGATAACAGTGAGAGTATTGTTACCTACCAGGAAGGCGTATTTGAGATGAGATGGAAATGCTTTAAGATCTACCTCAGGAAGTTGTTCGATTGATGGAATGGTTTTAAATGGTGAGCGCTCTAAGCTCTCTAATGGTGGTCGACAACCATTGGCACTTTTTCGCTTACCACCGTTGAGTTGGTCAATAACCACCTTGATTTCCCTTGCTGGAGACTCTACGATCGATGAAACCAAGATTTTCTCCAATGCCTCTAATTCGTGTGGTTCAATTAAGGGGAGGGAGAATGTCTCTTCATCATCTTGGAATTCATTCTCACCATTATCTACCAAAAGACCGACACAGCAAACAGTATGAGCATTTACACTTTTTCTTACCATCTTTGCCATATCGAACTCGATCTTTTCGTCCCTAACTCGGAAGATGACTTTGCCCTCATGAACGTCAATGATTGCGCATTCAGTACTTAGGAAAGATCTTCCAAGGATTAGAGGAACTTTGGTATCTTCATCAATGTCTAGAACCACGAAATCGGCTGGAAAGATGAAATTGTCGACTCCAACTACCAAAATTTCCACCATTCCCATAGGTTTAATTGAGGACCTATCTGCCAACCGCAGGGAAAAGGATACCGGCTTCAGTTGACTGCCATGAATCCTGGTGAAATTGAGTATGTCATGATATTGATGCTGGCACCAAGGTCACACAGACCATGACCACAATCAATATCTCCAATATAGCATGGTACAATTGTAGTGTAGTCCGAGGTCTTTCTGTTTAGAAGGTAGTGTCCGTATCAATGCTGCGGAACACTCCTCGGTTAGACTAACCATCTCCACGTCCTCCATCTGCCTTTTGTTATTAATTAGCTCATTCAGGAACTTAGCATAAGTAGGCATTTGCTTCAATGCATCGATCAGAGGAATATCAATAGTTAGACGTTTAAAGAATCCAAATGCTTTTTCTTAAGCCTATTGGGAAATGGCAGTTTTTCAGTAGAAAATTGATTTTTGTTGGGAGAAGAGGAATTAGAAGAGGGAGAGAAAGAGATAGGAGCCTGTGTCTCCTAAGACTGTACCTCTGGAGAATCCTCCAAGTCAGTAAGATCAATTTGCTTTTTTTTTCTTTTCTTTGATCCTTACCTATCTCTCTTCCACTTCTGAGAGTGACTGCGTTTGCATCGTTACTCCCAAGGGTAACTGACTTTGTGTGCCCCTTGGGTTCGTTTGAGTTTGTGAAGGTAATTGGCTGGATGGCCTCTGTTGGGTAAGCATTTGTTGGATCTGAGATTGCAGTGACTTCTGATCCTTACGAGGGGCTGCGATATCTTCCTGTGTATCTCGTGATTTGTTCATCAAGGCCTTCATTAAGTCACGCATCTCGGCCATCTCGGCTTCATGATTGGATGAATGTTGGGGTGGTCTACCACCATATGTTGGTTGCTGGAATTGCCTTGGATTTCCTTGAAATCTGGGTTAGTATGGGAGTTTGGAGAAGTTTGGATATTTCTCTGCCAAGGTTGCCTGAATCCTTGGTTGTTGTTGACATAATTTATTTCCTCAGATGCTTTTAATTCCTGCAACTCAGGGTACTGTTCAAAATCGTGTGGTCCTCCACACTGTGTACAAAACACATCAGAAGGTAAAGGAAACACAGAGGGGTGCGATACCTGAGGTTGTAGTGTATTTACCACTTTTGCATGCTGGGGAAGAGAGCTCATAGCCAATTGCTTCACCACTTTTTGCAAAGCACTAACTTTGGTGGATTGCTGAGCGTTACTTTCCAGTAATTGTTCATGACTTTTCAATAACTGCTCGATTTTGCTGTCACTTCCTCCTACTTGATATAGACTTGGGGTGCTACCTCTGGAACCACCGGAAGCCCAATCTCTTATTTCTTCACATAGAGACTCAATCCCATTAAGAAACTGCTCTCCGGGTTTCTTTAGAATATCAGCACCAAGGGATGAAAGTACCATGGTCTTACATTGGTTCACCAATCCTTTATAGAATAACTGGGAGAGTTGTTCCTTGGTGAGACCATGGTGGGGACAGGTCAGAAGCAAACCCTTGAATCTATCCCACGTCTCGCCGATGTTCTCTAAACCTGGTTGCTTAAAGTTATAATTTTAGCAATCATTTCTAAGGTTCGGCTTGAGGGTAAGAATTTGTCATGGAATTTAGTGGCCATGTCGTCCCACGTGTGAATAGTTTGTGGGGATATGCTATGGTACCACTTACTTGCCATCCCTGTAAGGCTATGAGAAAATAGGGAGAGTCTAGCGTATTCGAGAACCGTATCTTTGGAAGTAAGGCTATTTACGTGTTGGAGGAACTTTGTAATGTGGAGTAAGGCTTCATCAGGATTAGTTCCATCAAACATTCCTAACCCTTTCACACAACGGATTTGATGATATGGCTTTAATTTCTGTCATTCCTCATAATCTGCTTCGGAAAGAGCATGAAGGGTTATGGCGGGTTGTTGGCCTTGGTTGGAAGGCCGGTTAATGTTCCTGACGGTCGCCAGTATGTTAGCCATGGTATGGTGATTTCTTTGCTATCTTTGTAGGTGATGGAATGTCCTTTCTATTTCTGGATTGTAATCGAAGAGAGTTTCAGGGAGACTGTGTGATCGTGTAAGTGGCATTCACTTTAGAAGAACAAGTACCTAAAAGATAACCAAGAGAAATGTTTTTAAGTAATATGAAAATAACATGTAATCACTAATATATGGTTTTATTAATAGATAATATCATTTTCATTACATATCATATCATATAAAATACAAAATAACTAAAAGCAAATATATAAAAGAGACTAAAGTACATTAAAAGACAACCCTAAACCTAGTGCGCCTAATTCTACTAGTAAAGATAGCATAGGAGGGGGGCCATCGGTGAACCCTATTGGTGAAGATACCCATATGAGGGAATCTCCGCCTAAGTTCATCCACGGGCAGGACCCTCATGCGTGTTTGGTCCTAAGGCGGTGATAGGCAAGGGCGGGTCTCAATTTCTTCTTCTCTTAATAAAGATTTCTACCCCTGTACGGGGTAGAGTTCATTAACCACATATATATGCAGAAAATGAAAAATATCGGACACTCCACTTTGTAACTTTGCCATCCAAATGTTTCTAGGCATCCTGAGTACAAAGTTGGACAAAGGGTGAGACAATTTATAAGAGGAAGGAATACATATATAACATAGAGAAAAAGAAAAAAAAAATGCTAAGTTAAACAAGCCGGGTAGTGTGTCGGATAGTAAGCGTCCGACATCGGACTTCCTCCGATTGTGCCGGATCACATACACCTGGCATCATACACAACAGTTTAAAACTAGCGAACACATAATAACACTTAAATAGCATTTGTTGGGAAATGAATTTACAGATTCGTAGAACGTGCCGGTTCACTACCGGGCATATACTATCCGGCACAGACTTCCTCTAATTTTGCCGGGTATTATATGTCCGGCAATGAGTCCGGCATATTCAAATAATTGGAAAGACAACAAAAATTAATGAATGAAAGAATAATATGGCAATTACCAGGTTAAGGACTTGGACTAATCTCAAGTCCCTGGCAACGGCGCCATTTTGCTAATAGAGATTTTAGTAGGTATTTATTGAATAATTATGTACAGGAGATTAAACTAAAGCATAGGAAAACTTAAGAATGTGCCGGTATACTTTACCCGGCACTATGCACGACATAGAATAAAATGTAAAATAACCTACTCAATCTAATACGGGCAGCAAACAAAAACCCATCAAAGTAGCAGGGAAGCAATTTAAGACCAAGTATGTCGAACCCTAGGGACTTGTATAAAAAATTAGTCATAGCCTTGGTAATTACTAAGTAAAGAGGGGGAAAATGTAAGTATTTTCTAATCCTAATTTAAACTAATCAGAACCAAGTGGTATCTACAATGAAATTACCCTTGATTCAGGGTTTAAAACCATCTAAGTATCAATTTGAACTCGAACATAAACACAAGCCTTCGAATTAACCAACAATTGAATGCGCCGGGTGTCCTACCGGATACCATATGCACGGCATATTCAAAGACGTTGAATATGCCGGACATTGGCAACCCGGCAGTGCATCCGACATAGTCAATATGCGTATTCTTTTTCCAGTTTCCGAGAAGAAAACAGAAGACTCATTACCTATTAACAATTCGCGCATATGTCATGCCTTGAAATGAACAAAGTAATGGGAAATGGGTTAATTCTCACTCTTACTACTAACTCTTAATTCACAAGAAGAGAGTAGGAAGATCATTAAAAGAGTCTAACCTATTCTACTTTTGGATACATCTTCCTCAAGTAAAATTAGCATGAAGAGAATAAGAGATCAACCAATTCTCTTCCAATAAGAACCTTACTCTTAATAAACTTGAAATTATATTAAGAGAACACATTGTTTTACAAAGAGAGTTTCATCCCAACCAAGAACAGAAGGGATTACTACTCAATCATTCATGAAATGAAGAAGGAAATACAAGAGAAGAGAGAGTTTGACATAGCCTTCACCCTCTAAATCTTCTTCTTCTTATCTTGAATAGTTGTGCAGCAATTCCTCAGTCGAAATAGCGTCTATTTAGTGAAGTATGAGTGTGGGAATATGGTATGAATGGTGTCCAAAATCCACAGACTCTCGGCCCTTTTATAGACAACACTTTTCTTCTGGTGCCGGGTCCCATGCCGGGTAGAAGTCATCCGGCATAAGGATTAAACATGTGCTTTTCAGTAACGGTCGAAACCGTCAAGGCGCGAAAAGTCACTTATGCCGGACAGAAGATATCCGGCATAACATCCGAACTGAATATTAGGTTAACGGTAAATAACGGTTGTCTCTTGGCCAGCAGACGCATCCTTTGATTATGCCGGCTACCAAACACCCGACATTATGCCCGGCCATATCCTTTCCTGATGCGTGCATATGCCGTGTAGAAGGAACCCGGCTCCACATCCGGCAAGACCTGGTTTCGGATGTAAACTTTCTCTCCTTGCATATAAAACACACAAAACATAAGACTGAACACATAAAATCATTTTACATATAAAATAACATAAATACTACTTATTCTAACCTTAATTTAACTAATATTATTACAAATCTAGCTTATAAAATATGATAAGTCTACGGCTTATCAAGTATTCGAGTATTTTTGTATACTATGTATTCAAGTAAATGAAGTACTGGAGTATTTTTAAGTTAAGTATTCGAGTAATTTATATACTAAGTATATGAATCAAGATAAATAAAGTACTCGACTGTTCAGATACAGAGTATACTAAAACTGACATATAAATCTATCAAAAAAGTATTCGACTGTTTAGATACTAAGTATACAAATCCATATAAATAAAGTATTTGACTGTTATAAAGTTAGTATAAAATATTCGACTGTTTTTGTATAAATTAAGTATTCGACTGTTTAGATACTAAGTATACAAAGGTATAGAAATAAAGTACTCATCTATTTACATACTAAGTATACGAATCAATATAAATAAAGTATTTGGCTGTTCAGATATATATTATACTAAAGTTAGTATACAAATTTGTAGAAAGATAATATTCGACTATTTAGATACTGAGTATTCTAATTGTTAAGGGAGAAAGTATATTCAAGTTAGTATTCAACTATTTTTGTATAGATTAAGTATTTGGATGTTAAGATATTAAGTATGCAACTCTATAGAAATAAAGTTACTTTTTGAATGTTACAAATTATTTTTGTAACTTTTATCAACAATCTTTTTTTGTAACAGCTGGCACAAGAAAATGATCCGAAATCATTTATGTCAACTTGTAGAGGTACAACTACCCGCCTGATTGACTTGGTCCAGGGATTGAAGAGTGATCCTATGCGGCTACTTAATGAAGCTGGTTTTGAAAAAGCTGGATTCGGTCCATTACTAACAATCCACGACCGTGTTGTACCACCAAGTGCACGTAAATGGTTCCTCACAAGGTGTCAAGTTGAGATCTACTAGACACTTTATATACCTGGCTCCACATTGAGATCAAATGGTGGAACACATCCAGACTGAGGTGCATCAATTTTCGGGTTTAAACCAAAACCAGTTGATAGGTCGTTTGATAATTAAAGATGGTTGTTGGAATCATTGCATATGCAATGTAGATATGATACCAAGAATCGAGAAAAATACTATATCATGTGAAAATGGTGGTGAAGTGGAATGATGAATAAGAAGCTGGCTAGTATTTAACACAGTCATTTTGACTATTCATTAACCCATTTCTCGGTTCAGTTTTATGTCCAGTGGAAAATGAAGAAATACTAACTTTGTTGTCATACGTATACTATCAAAATTCTTACTCGAAGACTAGTCTGTGTTAAATTCATTTACTAGGTAAATATTAATACTAGTTTTCGATTCAAGTACTAAGTTAATTCTACTTGATTACCATGTAAACCTATACTTAACTACTACAACGACACCTATTCTAATTGATAAACTTGAAATACTAAATCAGTAGTAGATCAAGTACTGATAACAATATCTTGAAGCACCAACGTATACTAAACTCATATACCTGATATTGTGAGACTATTAAGCTACCCCATAATTATTACTGTACAATATTGGAAAATGTGAACAAATGTAAATATATTAAACAATTTATAACAAAAATACATTTTTAGTTTTCCAAAACGTACACACCGAAATACTAAACTCGTCTGTGTGAAAAAAATTAAAATATAATAAATTTTTTATGTCAAAAATGTCTTTTTAGTTTCCCAAAACGTACACAATGAATTACTAAATCAGTAGTGATTCAAGTACTCATAACAATATCTTTAAGCATTAATTTGTTCTATAGTCGTACACCAGATATCGAGTGACAATTAAGCTACCCCATAGCCAAATTCTTGGCTACAGTTGGGTTTAGCCATCTTTCGCTATCCCGACGCTTTGAGCTCTTTTTTTTTTTTTTTTCTTGGATGAGGTGCCCGACGTTTTTTTTCTTTTTATAACAAAACCTTTAAATTATTGTAATTTTTAATATATAGGTCCAAAATGAAAAAAAAATTATATCATTGTTCATATAAATTCAAGCTCTTCAAAATAAGACCAGTCATGGATATGTTTTGACAACTTTTTTTAAAAAAATTACATGTATATGATGATACACTAAAATGATAAAATGATTCATTAATTTTGTATTATGATTCATTAAAATTGATATTATGATTCATTAAGTAATAAGTGGTGAATTTGATGTTTTTATACTTTAATGTGATGATGCACATATTTTAATGTGAGAATGTACATGTTTCAATGTGAAGATGTACATATTCAAATGTGAGAATGTATATGTTCAATTATCAGAATGTATATGTTTTAATGAACATCTGTGCAAGTATGTATGACCATCTATACAAGTTTTCTTCCTTATATGTACATGTTTTAATCTAAGAATGTACATATTTAATGATTCGTACAGGTTTATGTGACCATCTATATGTTTTTAATGCGAGAATGTACATATTTTTACGTGAGAATGTACATGTTTTCATGAACATTTATACATGTTTGTATGACCATCCGTACAAGTTTTCTTTTACGTTATATGTACTATAACACTTACACCATCCATTATACATTTCTGTAAAAAAAAAAAAAAAAACTTGCCACGTTAGCAGATGTAGGCAGGATTGCTACATCCGGTTGTAGCTAAGACACGTTGTGCCCATGACTATTACTTCTGTGATAGCTGAAAACATGAAAAAAGTTTAATATAATAATTTTATTATGTCGGAAATGTCTTTTTAGTTTCCCGTACATATTGAAATACAAAATAAATAGTATATCAAATACTTATAACAATATGTTAAAACACTAATATCTTCTACACTTAAATATTAGATATCCTGTAACTATCAAACTACCGTGTAATTATTACTTCTATAATATTAAAAAATATGAAGAGATTTAAATATATTAAAAAAATTATAATAAAAATACTAAGACACTAATCATTAACAATTAAATAATATAATAAAATAATAATTTCACCAATTAGAATAATTCCCGAAAAATCTATTTCTTGTCTGACGGGATCCCAAGCTTGGCCCATACCACTTCACTAAAATGCCACTTACTTGGGAATTGCAAATCTGTTTCCCAACGACAATAAAAAGTAGCTAGTGATTTCTGACCAAAAAAGTAGCTAGTGATTATCTCTATAAAAAAAAATACTAGAAGTCTTCATATATGATGCCAACAAGACTACTCTACGATCCCAGACAAATTAAGACAATAGTAGTAGTATTAATCATGATCATGTGGTTTTGGATTTCGTCTTTCAAGAAATTTTTGCAGATTCCCATGGTCTTGTTTTTCTTGATTTACAATCCCAAATTGGTCAGTAATGTCACTAATGTCAGTAGTCATCCACCCATTAGTTCTACGCTACCATGCACGACTTTACGGACAGATTTAATTATTTATCTAAGATATGGAAAAAGTCGGCTTGGATAGGTATAATGTAGTGGTATGAACCCTTGATTGATATCTAGTCCGCACCCTTTACCGCTCCTCGAAAAGTTGAATTGATTTTATCTGAATCTAAAATTTGATTAACTAATATAATTTGAGAAAATAACTCTTATTTTATTAGGTGGTAGTATTATTTTTATCTTTTTTATTGTCTTTTTTGAAATATTAAAGTGTTAGTTTATTAAATGTAAGTAAATTTTACACTATTATTTATCATAATTTGAATTATTTTGAAAGATCCAACACGAATATGGTCCGATAAATTTAAAATTTTACTCCCTCCGTTAATTAATATTTGTCATTTTAGAATGTGATTCTTATTCAAAAATATGTGTCATTCTAGTTTTTTGATACACTTTTTTTCAATTTTAACCCTACTATTCAACACAAAAGTAATAATTATTTAGTTGGAAAAATAAAAAGCAGGGGCACATGCATCATTGTTCTACTTTCCTTAATAAGTGTGCAAGTTTCTAAAATGAAAAATATTTTTGAGCAGAGGGAGTATATTTTTTGTATGTACATATATTTTGAGATTCATGTGAATCTTAAGTTTAAGAAAAGTGAATTAAAGGTTGTTAAAAAGTGAATCAGAGGTTTTTTAAAAAGTAAATCAAAGGTTTAAGAAAAGAGAATTTCGTAATCGAAATTGTTTAACTATAGTGAATAAGAGGTTTAAGAAAAGTGAATGATACTTAAACCCTGTACTACCAACCTTAAAACTTCATTCAACGTTTTTAGCTTTCCTAGTGTGGTTTTTAGGGTGTGTGGTGTAGAGTAATCTTTTGTGAAGTTGTTCTATATTTTATAATGTCGTCACTGACTCGATAGTCTTTTAGGGTTTGTGGTTTAGGCTAAACCATGCACTATAAACCCTAAAAATGCCTTCGACGATTTTATCTTTCATAGAGTGGTTTTTAGGTTGGGTGGTGTAGGGTAATCTTTTTTGAAATTGTTATATACTTATATTGTCGTCATGACTCGACAGTTTTTTAGGTTTATGATTAAGGGTTTATTGAAAAGTGAATATTTCGTTCAAAAAAAGTGAATCACATGTTTAAGTAAAGTGAATCTTATGTTTATCACAAAACTGAAACCTAACCAAAGAGAAAAAAACTTTGTATTCATAAACTGAACCCAAGCAACATTTTAAATAACCAAAATCAAACTGAACCAAACTTTGTATTCATAAACTGAACCCAAGCAGCATTTTAAATAACCAAAATCAAACCGAACCAAACTAATTAGAATTGAATCGGAACCAAGTGACTCGAGTTGTCACATCTACCATTTGTCTCTACAGTAAAACATAGATCCTCTTTTTCTTAATCTGGGCTTGTTATTTCTATTGGTTGGGTTTTATGGAACTTTTCATTTAATCTCTTCTATCTTATTACAAAACTACAAACTTAAAATCTTTTTCACAACATCCCTAGTCATGATTTGCTCAGATTTTCTCCTTCATTAAAAGAAGTCTAAGGTGACAAAGGATCCACTGGAGTTTTTTTCCTTATCCGACAAGTCAACTTCTGATATTATTTAGTGAATGTTTGTTTTGATGGAATTAAAAAGAAATTGGAACAATTCTGGTTTTGGTATTAGTTTAGATACTTTATCCCATTTTTTGAGAAAGAGTACCGAAGGACCTCAGATCCCTCTACCTTGATTTTTCACCTTTCCCCTAGTAATGAGATTCTCTTGCCTCTAAACTCTTGGACGATTATTGATCCATTGACCAATGACAATGTCCATTGACTACGACCGACAACCATATTGAGAGTCACCAATGGCCATTGACTAAAAACTGGTGACTATTGATCAGCGGCCAACAATCATTGAACTTTATCCTCTAGTTGATAGGTAATTTATCTCCTTTTCCCCTACATGCACCAAACATATGGGGTAATTCTATGAAATTCTCTTTCTTTATTATGCGTTCTCTTTCTTGATTACATTTTGTTTCCCCTGTACAAACTGAACACCCCCTTAGTTACGTTGAGCACTATTATGGATTCTATTCAGTTTGTTTGTTGTTCAATCTAGAGTACATGGCTCTATTGTCTATGCTTGTATTTGTAATAATTATTATGGATAGTGTTTTCCAAGAGAGCTTTTTAGAGTTTTTCTTCATCAATTTTCCAAGGGATACTTTGTAGAGGGCCCATAATTTTCCTCTAATACGGTAATGTTTTCAGCTCTATCCTGAGCCATTGGAAATTTTTTTCTCCTACAAACTCTTAGGTTTTACTTGTGTTATTGAAAACATACCCAACCATATTTGGGGGTAATGAAAAAGTCCCCCCTCCCCCAACACACCGAAGTTAGGCAAAGAGAGCAATTATTTTACCTTCCCCATACATGCCAATTTTCTTGAGTTGACACCTTCTTCTACTACTAGAAAAAAACTTGTTTAAAGATGGACAAATCCGTCTCTAATCCGTCCCTAAACATTGTTGGCAAGGGATTAGCAACGGATGAACGACACGTCACAAATTTGGAATTGCATCAAAAGGCATCGTCCGTCGTAACTTAGAGACGGAAAGGTCCACCACAAACCTATTCCTTAGTGATGGATTGGAGACAGAAAATGTCTCTCGAATTGGTGACAAAATATTAAATTTCTGGTTTTACTATTTAAGACGAACACTTTCCTCTCCGGGTCTCCCTGCCATTGGATTAGAGATGGAATTCATGTCTAATTTTTTTTTGGAGATTTTTAAAATATTTATATTTATTTATTTTCACCTGTAACATATTTTGCACTTGTAGTATATTTTAATCGGCCTGTAATAGTACTAACTGAAAATCTCGTAATAAATGAAAAGAAAATGTTATTTTAATACTAATCAAAGTCTAATTAACCGTTAAACATTCGTACAACATAAAATACAAATCATTAATAGTTCAATCATAACCATAATTTCCCATGTCAACATATTCGGCAAGAGAAAGTTTTAATGTCACATAACCATGATAACCCATCTGATCACGAGCATCACTCGGATCATCTGAGCCACCACCCGGACCTTTTCACATACCCTATATACCCAGCTAACTGAGCAAGCACCTGAAGCACCATAAGGACCATGAACGGGATACATCTGAGAGATCTAGTATCGCCAATCTTATATGTCTTCTATTCGTAGCCATTCCGTCTCTAATTGGATACGGAAACCTGTGTGCCTCTAGTTCCATATTTAATTGGGTGTTTTCTAGTAGTGTTCTTTCATAAGAGTGCTACCTTTGTAAGAATTTTCCATCCTCCTAACACAACTAGGAAAAAGAATTGGAAAGAGGATTACATGCTTAAGAGGCGTAATGGAAACTTAGTGAAGGTTAATAAGAAAGTAAGGTTGGTAATTGAAACATGCATGTTTCTTTCACCTTTAATGGATTCCTCTCTACTAAGCTCAAATATTCCACTTTGATGATACTTTTTCCCCTCCAATGATTGAGTATCCAGTTACTTAAAATCACTTTGTTGTGGAAGTAGTTGTCCTTGAAAGTTTGATCGATGTTGAGTTTTATTGTTAAGCTAGCAAAGGAGTACAATAAAGATGGTAACCTTGTTGATATGTTAGAGATAAATAATCCCGTCTCAAGACCATGGATACTATAGTGTCCCTCTTTTCATTCTCCTTCCAATTCCGATGCTTCAAAGTGGAGCTGGTGGTAGCCATACTTGAAGTAATTCTTTGACTATTTACCTCTCAGTTAGTTAAGTGAAATCGATTGTGGTATCTTAAACAAAGATAGTTTTATACCTATTGGTTATAGATAACTCCTCCAGTCCCATTATGGATAGAAAAAGAGGCTACTTCAAGGTCATTAAGATTGAAGATCTCAAGAAGGCAAGCATGAAAGATATTGCTTAGAAATCCTATAAATATATAGAAGAAGATGGTGCATATAGATTTAGTAATTGGCAACGCTACAGTGTTCCTCCTCTCACAGCACTACATTTTGTAGGTACAGAGATTTTAGTTTGGAGTGACAAAACACCGTGAAGATATTTTATAAGGGATTAAAATTTCATTTCAGATCTCAGTAATGTTGGATACAAATAAACATCTTGTTCCGTAGAGAAGAAAGAGATCAGGTCCCGATTGGGAACTTGTATCAACTAGAATTAGAGTTTTTCCTCTTTCTAGGTGATCAAATTTTTGGCATGACTTTTGTGGTGGGATGCTACTCAAAAACTGGTTCCCTAGGCAACTTCTCATGAACATCCAATAGAGGTGTCGATAGCAGATATAAGGGATGTGGGATAGAAAAAACTGGCACTAAAATTAGTGAAAAGATGTCGTTTGTTTAGGTATGATGCGGAGTTCTGTAGGGATTTTTTTTTGATAATTTACTGGTGATCTGCTTAATAGTATAATGCATAATGCAAGAGATATAATCTACTAAGATAGTGACAATTCAAGGATGTAATTTTGTAGATAATATTACCAGAACAGAGGATGATAGCAAGTGAACTTGAAATGTCTTTGCGTGAATTGCATCCAAAACAGAAATTATTAGGGGAGGGGGACTTGTATATGGTAAGCTAAAAACTAGAACTGTTTGAGAAAAATATCATACATGATACATGTTGCCTTCCCTATGTAATAAATTGATGAAGATATCCGAGTACATTATCACTTTTGTTATAAGTTGAATGTGGTGTGGTAAAGACTTGTATTGTGGTCGGAAACACAAACACTTTATCATTGGGGCGGGCCAAGTTTGAGACAGATTGTTGGTGATTATTGATCTGTTAGACTGGCTTGTAGTGTCTTAATTGGACCCAATTTTTATACATCTATATTATAAAATCTAGTCTGGCTTATCTGTGGATTTAACTGGACCACAAATCTAGACTTATTATGATCGAACTCTTCATATAAATGAACTCTTTTTTCTTACCGAAAATTTCTAAATAAGGTCTTACAGGGTGAGGACCGTGAGGTTTGCCTCCCATTGTGATTGAAAGGATATGGTTTTAACTGTCGCCATGGTTGACACTCATTGATAATATGGCAGTGTGGGCCCAATTATCGAAAAAGAAAAATTAACAAATCAAACGGGAGTGTAACATGCATGCACAGTTGTACTATCTATCTATAGAATATGTTAATTAACAATGAAATCCCTTTGTCCAAGGAGAGTAATCAGACCTAATCTAATGTGTCTTTGTTACAAGGGGTCAAACTTTTACACATAGACAATGTTGGCTTTCCAAGAAAGATAAAGTTGATTAGGTGATATACATTTGCACATGCATACACGGACATTGCTAGTTATTAGATCATCCTCTAATAATTATATATTACTATGTTCTTCACTTTTCCTTAATTAATTCGTAAAATTTCTAATATCCTAGTTAGTAACCTTGAGTAATTGTAACTGTGATCAGATTCTTATGATTTGAATCCGAGATCATAGCTTATGCGTAGGATACTATTTGGTCAATATATAGATAGGGACATTTAGTCAAATGAGTCATTTGCTTTCGTTATGTTTCTTCTCTAGCTAGCTAGGCGAGCTCTTCGAGACTGTGCGTAAGTAACCTACAAGATACCTACATGAACATCTCTTAGATAATCGTTATGTTCATGTTATACCCATTTAAGGTGGGGCCTGCCTTATACACAGTTAGTTTATTCCGTGCGTACGTGTTGCATATAATTTTACTTTCTTTATTAAAAGATACATAAAGGAAATGACCCTTAGATAGAGGTAATTAATTAGCTACATTACGTAGCAAGTTATTTAATTAATTTGGTGAAGGGGGATGAGATTCATCAATTACCATCTTGACATAAATTGGATGCCTAGTTAATTTTCAAATCTGGGTCCAAAAAATGGATAACTAATATTGTTTGCATATATATATATATATATATTGAAATAGTTCAATATTTATGTTAAATATATATATATGTTGTTTTTTAATCGGTGTACATTCTTAATCAAGTTTACTAATAAATTTGTCATTTGACCGAAGATACAGTCTTCCCGACCTTGATTGGCTAGATCGATCGAGTTCTAATCACAAAGAATTTGAGGATTATATCCCCATATTGTGTCTTAGGTTGGTTTATTGTCACCTTTTGTTTATGTTAGCCTTCACAATCCTCTATTTTTGTTCTTCCAAGTCCCTTTTGTCTATATATCAACTTCCATAGATACCCTCAAAATATCGTCTAGTTACCTTCACCATGCGAACTCTGCTCTACTTTGGAAGCTTTCCTTTGCGAAAATGTCAAACATCTTTATCTTCTTTGCCGCCCTCGTCTAATTCCTCTCCTTGTGATTTGTTTCCAACCTACATGTGAAAAGACGACTAATAATACACTACGATGGTCAGACCTGTCGTGCCTTTTCAATCTCCACCGCAACCTAGTGCCCCTTCAAACAATCGGTAAAGATGACTATAAGAGTAATCATTGCATTTACCTTATGAAGTTGAACAAGATCAGCAACAGAGACACTCGACAGCTGATATTCTCCTATCTCGAGATTATTCCGTCTCCCTATGACATGCAATGGCCAGGAGCTGCAGTCAGTTGTCTGCTCACCTCCCCCTCTCCGACTCTACATTGCCCTTCCTATTTTTAAACCGGCAAGAAGGGCGGAAGTTCTTCACTTCAAATCTCATGCTCTCCTCTAAAAAATCGCAACGTTTTGTTTTTCTCCTCACTACTCTCTCCCTGAATCCTACCCACCCTTCATTCACCTACGATATGGAAACAATTATGGTTAATGTTCTGAGTTTTGTTACAATACGTTGCCTGATAGCCCAACTTTACTCTGTAATTCCAATATGTGCAACCTCTCTAGCTCAAATACTACAAGGATAGTGGACATAGTATGGGGTTTCAGGTTTACGAAGGTTGGAGCCCACCAATTTGTTTATAAATTCGAAACTCTGGAGGCATTGGAAGCGATCAGAATCAAGGAGTCCATGGACAATAAATAGTAACCTTCTGGCGCTACAGACTATCGACCCGACGAAGGCTATTACCTAGCATGAATTTAATTGGATTCCATTCTGGGTTGAACTGTATGTTGTTCCTCGTCATCATCACACTCTAGAGTTAGGAAGGCAACACAGAAGCATGGTCGCTTTTTTGGAGCCGTGAAGGATGGGGAATCATTTGGGTTTAAATTTTTGTGGTTCAAGGTCCTGATTAACATCCAGGTTTCTATCTAGCGTGCTCTACCGATGATGGTTGATGGCCAGTATTTTATCTTCACTATCACGTACGATAATATGCCTTTAATATGTTCATTATGTGACCTTTTTTTACTCATACTACTGCTGCATGCTCCGACATTTGGCCGACGGATGAAGGTGGGGCTCCATGAGAGATTATGGAACATAAGCTCTTTGTATTATCACCGAAAAACATTACATTGCAGTCTGGGGCAGCATTATAATATATACTGCCTTATTACAACGGTAACAAATGTGTGGGCTAGACACTAATATACAAACACAGCCCACTGCCTAGTGTTTACATACTGATAGCCCAATAAAAGAATACAGCCCAACGTTACACAGACAGACATAGGTATATAGAAATATTCTCACACCCCCCTTCAAGATCCACTAGGTTCCCTGGGCAGATCTTGTAATAAGTAAAGACCTATGTCTTTTAATAAGGCTGTATAAGTTTTTCCTGGGAGTGGTTTTGTTAAGAAATCTGCAAGTTGTTTGCTGTTGGGGATGTGCTGAACAGAGATCAGCCCTTCTTGGATTTTCTGGCGCACGTAATGGATATCAATCTCGATGTGTTTCGTCCTTTGGTGTTGAACAGGGTTCTTGGCGATGAAGACTGCGGACTTGTTATCACATTTGACAGGTATTGGTTGAACTTCTGTGACTCCAAGCTCGTGAATCAGTCGACTTAACCAAGCAAGTTCACATGTTACTGCCTTCATGGCCCTGTATTCTGCCTCAGCTGAGGACAGAGATACACTGTTTTGTTTTTTTGACTTCCAAGCGATGGGGGAGCTGCCCAGAAAGATGTAGTATCCAGACACTGATTTGCGGGTTGTGGGGCAGGATGCCCAATCACTGTCACAGTAAGCCTGCAGGACAAAGTCTGGTGTGTTGCTGAGTTGAATCCCATAGTGGAGAGTTCCTTTTATATACTGCAAAGTATGAAGTGCTGCTGCCATATGTGTGTCCTTTGGTTCCTGCAAAAACTGACTTAGCAACTGTGTAGTAAAACTGATATCAGGTCTTGTGTGGGTTAGATAATTCAACTTCCCTATTAAGCTCCTGTATAGTGTCGGATTAGTGAGGGCCCTTCCTTCATCTGGCTTCAGTTTTGTGTTGATCTGTAATGGAGAAACAGGAGAAAACTTGCAGGAAATATTGTATTCTGTTAGCATGTCTATGCAGAACTTACGCTGAGATATAATAAGACCTGTTTCGTGGTGCAGAAATTCCATTCCTAAGAAAAAATGGAGTTTTCCAAGATCTTTGATCTTGAATTCTTTGTCCAGTTGCTGTTTCAAATCTGTTATTTCTTGTCTGTCATCACCACAGATTAGAATATCATCTACATAGACAGCAAGAAAGATAACCTTGTGTTTGTTTTTTTTCTGAAACAGAGAACTGTCATTTTCTGATTTGTTGTATCCTAGTTGCTCTAAGAAGTCACTAAGACGAGCAAACCACTGCCGTGAAGCTTGTTTCAAGCCGTAGAGGGATTTCTTTAATTTGCAAGTGTTAACAGTTTCATCTATTTCCAAACCTTGAGGAATCTGCATGTAGATTTCCTCATGTAAATGACCATGTATAAAAGCATTGTTAACGTCTAATTGATCCATGATCCACCCTCTTTTAACAGCAACAGCCAACAAGGTTCTTATTGTGGACATTCTAACTACAGGTGAAAAGGTTTCAGTGTAATCCAATCCAAACTTTTGGCTGTACCCTTTTGCAACTAGCCTTGCTTTGTGTCTTTCTATGGTCCCGTCAGCTCTAAGTTTGGTTTTGAATACCCATTTACATCCTATAGCCTTTTTATGTTTAGGGAGCTTGGTAAGTTCCCAAGTATTGTTCTTGATAAGAGCATTCAATTCAGCTTGTATGGCTTCTTCCCATTTGCTGTTTGTGATGGCTTCTTCAAAACTTTTGGGTTCTGTGATATCAAGAGTCTGCTCTATAACCTTTCTGTTTTGGATGGCAGAGGTGGTGAGTGAAAGAATTGGTGTGATTTCAGTAAGGGAATTTAGGGATAGGAAATTTTCTGGTTCTTGATTGGGAGGATTTGTGATTCTGTATCTGAAGACGGCAGTGAAGGGGTCTGTATCACTATGTGTGGAGTTTGTGTAGTAATCAGAAAGATATGCTGGTGTTTGCCTAGGTCTACCTGATCTGCGAGGTTGTTCTGTTTCCTCAACTGTTTGGGTTTGAATTGGTTGAGTGGTATCAGTTTCTAATGTGGGTTGTGAGGTCTGATCAGAGGGTTGTGAATCTTGTGGAGTTTCTGAGTCAGAAGATTCATCATCTTCAGAGATGTAGGTGGGTTGTTGGAGAATGTGTTGTTCGACAGAATGAGGAATTGCTTCAGAATTGGGAACAGTTTGTTTGAATGGGAAAACAGTTTCATGGAATTTCACATGTCTAGAAACTATTAATTTGTGATCATGAAGACGAAGAAGTTTAAAACCCTTTTGCCTATCAGCAAGGCCTAGGTGAACACATGCTACTGATTTGGATCCAAACTTTCCTAGCTGTTGTCCTAATAAAAGAGCATAAGCAAGACAACCAAAAGGCTTCAATTGTGTGTATTCTGGTTGTTCATTGTAGAGCACTTCATGAGGTGTTTTACCATTTAAAGCTGAACTAGGTAATTTATTTATGATTGAGGTAGCTGTGAGAACACACTCTCCCCAATATTCTAAAGGTACATTTGACTGAAAGTAAAGGGATCTAGCTGTTTCCATCAAGTATCGATGCTTTCTTTCAACAATTCCGTTTTGTTGAGGGGTGTGAGGGCATGAGGTTTGATGGATGATTCCTAAGTTTTTGAAAAACAATTTGCCCTCATTAGAATTGCCAAGTTCTAACGCATTATCAGACCTGATGGTTTTTACCTTTTTGTCGAATTGTCTTTCAGCATATGATATGAAACACTTCAGAACAGAAAAAGCATCAGATTTATGTTGTAAAAGTTTTACCCATAAGGCTCTACTTTTATCATCCACTATGCTCAAGAAATATTTAGATTGATCATGTGTTCTTTGCCTAAAGGGCCCACAAATATCAATATGTAATAATTCTAAAGGTTGAGTACTAGTGGTGACAGAACGTGGAAAGGGTAACTTATGGTTTTTTGCTCTTTCACAACAATCACAAACAAAATGTTTCGGGATGTTTTTCCTTTTAATCAACTGCAGGTGACAAATTTTTTCTAGGGGAGCATGTCCCAGCCTCATGTGCCAGATTACAACATCATCAATCACAGAAGAAACAACTGTTTTTTTATTCAAGGTTTTCTGCAAATCACAGCTAGAATCAGCAGGAATACACTTGTCTAGAATATTTCTATTTGCATTTGTTCCTACTTTGACAATTTCTGTCTGTTGAACAAAAAAATCCAAAGCTTTAACATCTAGGACATACAGACCATTCCTTTCAAAAGCGATATCAACATCTATCTTGTTTCTATTACCCCACGGCAGCAGAAGTATTGTCAAATCTGTGCAAAAGGTTCGATGATCCATCGGGTACGCGACTCTATGCCCTAAGATTGGAATCTCAAAAAATAGAGCAAGGCAACGATTCCGTCAACAACTACTATACCCGATGGGTGAAGATTTGGAACGAGCAAAGAGAGCTCACCAATATTGCTCCGTGCACTTGCGGATCTGCAGTTCAATTACAACAACAGCAAGACAACGAAAGGGTTTTCGATTTCCTCATGGGCTTGAACAACTCGTACAAATCTTTAAGGAGCAACGTTCTGATGTTGAGTCCACTTCCACCGATCGACCGCGTCTATTTGATGACACGTCAAGAAGAGAACCACAAGCAAACACAGAAAAATAAGAAGGGAGATGCCCTTGAGAGTTTGAAATTCGCTAGCACTGGCAACAACCAGGGACAAACCAGTCGAAACTCTCAAGATTACAAAGCTAGGGTTAGGAAGAGTGAAAATCAGAAAGGAAGATGCACACACTGTAAAAAACCGGGACACACCTATGAAGAATGTTATTGGGTCAAGGGAAATTTCCCAAGCTACTGGAAAAACCCCCCAAATCAGAATAAAAAAACCCTGAGTGCGACTGCGCCAGAAGATATAAATGAGAGCGAAGAGGATGACTCACCTGTCCCGGGATTCAATAAGGAACAACTATCCGCACTCGAAGAATACTTCAAAGGTGGTAAAGCAAGTGTCCCAGGAATTTCTCAAAAGCAACTGGCGTCCTTGAGTGCCTACTTTGATCGCAAATTCTCCCTGAAGTCAGATGGTATAACTGGTTTTTACAACCAGTTTGCAGGTACGGTTCTTTCATCCTCAAAAAGTGCTATGAAAAATGAATATACAAATTCTTGGGTTGTTGACACGGGCGCGACTGATCACATTTGTGGGAATTTGAATATGTTTTTGGATGACAACTTTAATGCTTGTAACTGTTGTGTTCGTATGCCTGATGGGCATGCTGGGTCCATCAAAGGCATTGGTACTGTGAAACTGTCTGAGAACTTGCTTCTGCATAATGTTCTATATGTGCCTATATTTAAATTTCATTTACTGTCTGTTAGAAAATTTTTACTACAGCTGAATGCTCTGATACCATGAGAGATTATGGAACATAAGCTCTTTGTATTATCACCGAAAAACATTACATTGCAGTCTAGGGCAGCAGTATAATATATACTGCCTTATTACAACGGTAACAAATGTGTGGGCTAGACACTAATATACAAACACAGCCCACTGCCTAGTGTTTACATACTGATAGCCCAATAAAAGAATACAGCCCAACGTTACACAGACAGACATAGGTATATAGAAATATTCTCACACTCCATTTGGAATGTGGTTGTCTATCGAAACTTATTTAGGTAGAATGTGTGCAGAAGAGAGGGATTTGGCTGATCCATGGAGTATGCCTGCTAAAGTTGAGTACACACATTTGGGCGCCAGTTCCCTTCAATTCCTCTGCTTGGGCGAGTAAACCAGCTGCAAAACCTGCTCTAGGATCGGGAAGACCACTAATTAGATGTTTCTGGATGCCCACATAAGAAGGAATTCAATGAAGTTCTCTCTAAAGCCTCTTGAGCAGAGTATTGGGAACTTCATAGTTGTCGGATGCAAGGAGAAAAAAGAAGGCTTTTACCGGTTCAGCTTCGATCAACCTAGTGAAGGAACGGGAGCAAGGGAAGGACAAAAAGATGTTAGGGGACCAAGACCTGCAGGGAATGTTTGTTGTTTCAGATGCCTGGGTGCGGACACCACCGATGCATCTTTAAGGTTCTAGCTAGTGTCTAGTTTCAAACTTAATTGGCTTGGTTTTTTCCTTAATTTCCTTGTTTAGTTATATTGGTCTAGTCTACCTTAGTTTATGGTTTGGCAGAATTGTATCTACGCTTTGGTTGTTGGATGACAAGGATTGTTGTGCAGTAAATGGTTTGCTTCTGATGATGTTTGAACCTTGGTTCTATCAAGAGTTTGGTCTTCTAATTGCACAGAGTCGTGGAATAGTTTGTCTGTGGAGTGGAGACTGGGTGGCGGTTGCTGGGTGATGCTTCGGCAATGGAGTTCGAAGTTGGAAATGCTTGGTGTTTTGAGTGTGGGTATGATAGCAGCAAGAGGGCGTGTGGTAGGGGAAAAATAAAGATCATTAGCATCATCTTAAATTTTTTATTTACATTTTCCTTAGTTAATAATGTACTAATCTTGTACACTTCTATATAATCTAATCTATATCTTTTATGAAGAAAAAAAACTTCCCTAGATACCCCTGTTTATTTGCCATATCTAACTAGTACGGTCATCAAGCCACTAACATCGAAATTCTTGCTGAGCTAAACACACAGCTAGATACTACTATTTAGCTAGCCATATGGCCTGAATCTTTGTGAACTATACTATACTTGTGGTTAATTTTATTTTTAGGGTATCGTCCATTTGTCCTTGAGCATTCATTCAGTATAATTGATCTGCAACAGAAGGATAGACCATTACTCCATTCATGCAGATGATAATATATATGTCATCATTAACGGGCTGAAAGAATAGCTAGCTTACTTAATTGTACACAGATACACATTAATATAATATAAGGTCGACATCATTTGAGCAAGTTCCAGTAATAACTAGTTAAATGATGTGATTGATCGATTATTGGTTTTGGGACATAAGAATTATCAATAGCACGACATGAACCTTCCCTTAAATGGTGTTCTTGGACTCTACCGCTTACATCCATATGACAAAGGTTATTAATAAATGAACCAACGGAAGATTAATAATATATAGTAGAAAGTAACGAATGAAAAGATGCCCAATTAACTTTACAAAAAGCAATATTAATCGATCGTCATTAAAATAATTCGAGTTAATGAAAAGTTCACACCTAGCTAGCTATGAATTTATAAAAGAATGGCACGTCAAGCTACTTTGGCACCTATCATTGATGTATATACCTGAGGTTCAAATTGGGTGCACATGCAAGTCGACTCATTCAATTAGATAAGTATATTATATGTGCTCTTTCATCCTCTTCAACAAATTACTTAACCAGAAAGCTTTCTGATATCAGTACTTAACACATAATCATTCTTAATTCGATCTTCTTCTTTAAACTACTACCAAGCTTCCTAGCTAGTAACTTCAACCAACATTGATGGTCATCTTTTATCTGAAACTTTTTAAGTAATTGAATCTGAATAGCGTCGTGATCAACAAGTAATTAACTGAAGGGCTAGGGTTCTAGAAATGATGAGTTACTTGTACACATCGATCCATTATTATAAACCCGGCCTATGTTGGTAATGATTACATATATCATGCTACTACTCATTAAAAGGCAGTGCAATTCTTCAGATCCCTTCCATTCCATGCAAATTTATGATGATCATTATCATCATCGTGGCGTGAGGAAAGGCCGGCTGGAATGTGTCATGTGATGATCAAAAATGTTAAGATTAAAACAATCATTGGGCCGAGGGATCGATCTTTTGCATTCTTCATAATCTAAACCTCATCATTGTTGCAACAAGTGATCCATATCATCGGGTACTTTCAGATGTTTACAATCATCATCTCAAGTAGATTCCCCTACAAATTATGGATGAAGATCATTAGCTAGTAATTATACCTAACACTAGAAACTAGTTGAACTTTAAAATGTTTGTATTTATTCAATCGGTTGAAACTCATCTTCCCCACATTTTGAAATAAAGATTAATTAAGACCTAATAACCCATAAAACTAGCTAGATTAATACAGATTAGTTTGGGAAGAACCATTCCATTTATCAACATATGATTAAGGACATTTTTTTTATCAGTAGAATATGACCCCTAACCTTTATTACACCAAAATTAAAATAACGGTAGAATATTGTTACAATTGATCACGGTGATTCAATTGTAACATACAAAAAAGGTAACAAAACACATAAAAAATGCAGAGTAAATTACTCGGAACCCTTCAGGAATGGGCATAATACAGTTAACCCCCTTGTGTTTATCCTAATTATTGGTAACCACCTTGACGTTACGGTATCTCTAACTATAAGCCCTTGAACTATAACTTTGTTATCAAAACGTTAAGTACATGTTAACCCATTAGCTTAATCACATTATTAATGTCAGTCTGGACAACAGAACTGCTTAATTAACATCATTTAACTCTCCCTCATCCCAATTCAGATGCATATTTGAGGTAGGATTAACATTTTTGGACAATAAGAATGTTGATTAAGCAGTTTTTTGTCCAGCATATCATTAATAATGTGATCAAGCTGATGGGTCAGCATGGTGGTTTACTTTTTGATAATGGAGTTATAGTTCGGGGGCTTATAGTCAAAGATACTACAACCTCAAGGTGGTTACCAATAATTATGATAAACACGAAGGTGTTAATTGTATTATGCCCAATCCCCGAGGGGGTTCTGATAATTTACTCAAAAATACACTAATAAGTACTACGAAAAAATGGGCTTCTCTCTAGTTTTTCACTGTTCATCTTTCATCATTCTTGAATTGTGTTAATGTTTTCCAACTCTTTTCTATTCCTAGCAAAATGAATATCTCCTTCCGCAGTAGTCAATTTTCACCTTCGGCGATGGTATGGTTTTCCTTTTTATAGGTGTGTTGTTTTATTTCAAACTATGGCGGTGGCGGCTTCCATGATTTTCTAGGTTTAGTTTTCTTATGGATGTTATTGCGGAAGAGGAAACCGAAGAGGAATCTCTCCTCAGTTTTCTCTCGGACCCCCTCTGGCTATGCTTATAGCGGTGAGTTCGCACATGCCATATTGCAACACTAGTACAAAACAAGTCTATTTTAGAGGTTGATTTGGATCTATCTCAGCGGTTCTGAATCGTCAAAATGGATCCCGCCGAAATAGGTGTTGATCCTATTTCGGCGGTTGTTAGCTAGAAAACCGTCGAAATAGACACATTTTTAGAACAAAAAAACATACCTATTTCAGCGGTTCCTAGCTAACAACCGCCGAAATTGGTGTATGTTTTTTTAAAAAATAATTCGCTCTTTGCATCGTCTTCAACCTTGCATCAAGATGCAATTTCAGTGATTCGTCGCGCACAGGCGCGCAAAGCATGTTCCTTGTTCTTCATTCACAACGGTTCCAGTGTTTTATCACTGCACAGGCGAAACACAAGAAGAGAATGAAGAGGCATGAGCATGTATGTTTCTTGTTCACCAGAGAGAAGGAAAAATAAGTTCAAGTATATTACCGATTCTGGAATGAACAGCTTCAGCCCAACTTCATTCTGGTGAGCAAGATGCAGTAGTTCAAGTGATTTATCACGCCACGGGCGCAGACCAAGAAGAGAATGAAGGCGGAGGCGCAAAGGAGAGGCGCCAGTTAAGGTTGTGAATTTACGCTGAGTGAAGAGAATGAGGAGAGAGAGATGCGAAGGGTCGGAAAAATATAAGGCGGAGGCGATTTTTTTAAAAAAATTTCGTCTAAAAAACTGAAAAAGGGAAAAATAGAAGCGGGAAAATAACCTATTTTGGTAGTTCTTATCTAGCAACCGCCGAAATAGGTTGTCTTTTTATACATATATAGAAGTTTTCAGGGCCCTATTTTGGCAGTTGTAAGAACAACCACCAAAATAGGGGCGCCGAAATACGCCTTGGTTCAGCATGAGGTAGGGGCCTTCATCCCCTTTTGAGAAGTCAGATGTGGGAGAATACACAAGACTTGAAGCGAAAAGAGTGCTTGATGCTTTATCTGACGAGATTCTTTTTGAACTCTTGGTTAAGCTCGGTCAAAGCCTATGCATGGATGCCACTGAAACCAATTTATTGCATCTCCTCTCTACTATCAGCATTTACTTCTGTGTTCTAGCCCCCGGAGTCATTGCATGTATACAATTCAGGAAGATGTAAAACAAAGGATTTTGCTGGTTGGTTTGCATGTGGAGATTAATGGGATGTGGTTCACGATTTTGAATTGCCGGGGAACAGATCTGGTCTCCAAGAGGACAATCTATGCAGTTGGATTTTGGGCTGCAGTGTTGGAGCGCTCGAATCACTCTAATCCTGATTTTAGGTTCTCAAGGAAGGAGGATGGGGCGATGGGGAGAAGGTAATGATCGACGACTTCGTCGGTGTGGAAGAAATTTTATCGATTGACGTATGCAATGAACTTGCAGTGGCGGTGTGCTATCCCTTCCGATTTGGCATGAATGACATCATACCTATGCTTTGGTTCTTTCCCGCTTCAGTTATCGAGACAAAGCACAGGTCGATGGTGATTATAGGAGATGTTTTAGACCGATTGAGGGAGTCAATATTGATTGTTAATGGGTCATAGTGTGCAAAGGCAACCCTTGGCTTGCTTGGGGGTTGTCAGGACAAATGAATCTGGTCATGTCTGGTTGCTAGGATGAACATAGCTCTTATGCAACCGGAACCTCCTCTTGGATCTCTATCTTTCTATCGCTCTACTCCAATTTGCATTATATATGTTTTATGTTTGAAAGTTTAGATTTAATGACTCCTGTTTGCTATATTATGTTCCTACTAAGATTAGCTATGTTATAGGTTCTTATCCTATGTTATTCTTGGTGCTATGTACCTCTGTTTCGCCAGTTTACCATATTATGCTGGTTCAATGAGTGTTATTGAGAAGCTTCTCATGCTTTTGGGGATAATCATGTTTGGGTAAGACTGGACTCTCAATCTACTACAAACACAAGCTTTAGTTTGAGGTTTTTTTCCATATAGTAGATAAGTTTGTGGTGTTTTGTCCTAATGGCAAACTTGGGATCGTTTGTTCTTTGAATCTTATAGTTTTCTGGACTCTGGGTATGTAAACTCTTATTTACAATATAAGGTTGGTATTTTCGACAAAAACACATAAAATATGCATAGGAAATTGATTCCACCATACATTAGCCCACCACCAGAAATTCAACTTGATTTTCCCAATATTACCCGCCAATTAGTGTGTGTATCATCTAAGACAATCTTAATTCTTTTTTTCTATGTCACACCATTGGTATAAAACAAAATCAAGACCGATTATTTTTCTCGTTTAGTCCCCGAGTATGCAATGCTGCCGCTAACACAACAAAGGCGTCTTCAATGTTCTGTTGCTCAAGCTTGCACGAAATTTGACAGTGCCTCCACACCAGAAAAACATATTGAAAGAGAGTTTGAGTCCTTGATCATATATTAGGGAAAGAACATTATGTGAGAATGTAGAAGTACATCACGATCGAGTAATTAACCACCCAAAAATTAATTAAATACCAAACAATAAATTAGTGCGAGGGGAAGCATAGCACTTCTATATATACCTTACAGGCTCAAACGTAGAGAGAGGGGTTAAACTGAATTAATCAAGTTGACATCAATGTGGAATTGTCTAGTTGTCAACTCATGCCAGGAGCCGATTTCCATGTTATACAATCAATCAATCCTTCCTGAATCAAGAGTCATATATAGTACCCTTAATGAGTTTAGTGGAGCTACGATTCAGTCACTCAGTTTTGGTTTGGTTGGATTAGTAGAGTTAATTTAAGATTGTTTCTTATTCAGCTCGGGTTCAATTTGGATATTGTGATTTGGCTTGTCAGTCTAGTTATAATACTTGTGGTTGTGTGTAGACTTTAGACTAACTCGCGTAATTTTGGTTTAAAAAGCTTTTGGTTAAAGTAACAAATCAATTTTTTTTCGTAAGAAAGACATTACGTTAATGAGACGGGGGTAGCCCAAAACATAGTCAGAGAAAACGATGGTATTGGTGAACCCAATAGCCATAGCCCGAACAACACCTAAATCTAAAGATGTAATTCTTCATTAAAAGAGAAGACAAGAGCTTTTCATACTCATCCAGACAATCACCTCCTGGAACCAAGCAAGGCGATAAAGAACTTACAAACCAACAACATACTGATAAGTGGTGAAATAGTGCTCTCCCAACGTCTTTATTCACCGTCATTCTTGGCACTTGACTTATTTCACCACTTTATGAAGTGTTTTTGTGTTTATTAGTGATCTTATACCTTTGGCATATTCGAATAGGTAATTACTCGTTTGAGTACATTTTGAGAGCTTAATCTGAGTTTGCATCAATGTTCGAGCATCTCAGGAAGGATGCCAAGCCAATGGGAAGCATCGGGAGAATTCCGGCACAGAAGGAAGACATTCTGGGGCCGACCGAACTTGTGACCGGACTTGCAAGTTCGGTGTGGCTCTGTTCAAACGTCTCAAAACTCACTAGAATTGACCGAACTTGCGACCGGACTTGCAAGTTCGGTCGAGCTTTAAAACCTGTCATGTGTTCCGCCTAAAAGAGTCTGACCGGACTTGCGACCGGACTTGCAAGTTCGGTCGGACGTGAATTTTTGCCCAGAAATTGTTGTTAAAAGACTACATTTGGGGCATCCTTCCCCATCATCAGATACTCACGACTTCAACCCTAAACAGATGAGAGAGGCGAAAATAGAAGAGAAAAGAAGAGGAGAAGAGAAGAGAAGAAAGGAGGAGAAGGAAGTGAAGATTTCTACCTCCATTGAAGCTTGGAAGCTCCTCTAATGGCTAATTCTTCCTTTTCTTTGATCTTTCCTCTAGCTATGTCTGAGTAGTCTCATTCGCTTCTTAGGATGAGGGTTTGAACCCATTTTGCTCATTGAATGCTAGAAACCTAACTCATTAATTACTCTTGTTTTATTCCCTTCAATATTAATTAATGCACTAAACTGATCCCTTATTGCATTTTGGTGGTTTCATTCAATATTTGAGCTTGAGTTTGGAACTAGACCTAGAAGGGAGTAAACCCTAACTTTTGCTTTCTTGATTCTGGAAGTGAATGCTTGGGGCTATTGTTTAAGAGTGCTTGCTTTATGCTACTTGATGATTTGAACCTCCTTTAATTAAGGGGTTTGATTATTTAGGTAAGAATTGGATTCCCCATGATTTGGGGATTCATGAGCTAAACTCTAATAGACACTGAGATGATGAGTTATGGTTTTGAAGTTCTTTGAGTGAATTGGGTGATTCCCACTATCCTAGGGTACTCTCCCCATCCATTCCATACACAAACCCTTTACTGTTTTTGTGGCATTTCAATTAACACACAACCAAGCTTGCCTCTGGCTAAACCCCCATTTTACTGCTTATTCGCACTAAACTATATTACTGAAGCTCGGGATTTAGAAACCAATTTCTTTGTGGATACGACACTTGTTTTACTGCAACGAATTGGGTGCACTTGCCCATTTTAGCTAGGTTTAATTACTATGTATGTATTTTGCCCAACACATACCTAGATCTAGAGCAAGATCCAGTCACAACATTCTAAGATCTATTACTAGATCCGGACACAACATTCCGAGATCTATTGCTAGATCCGGACACAACATTCTGAGATATATTGCTAGATCCGGACACAACATTCCTAGCACTTAGAACAAAATTATTATGACAAAAGGTTAAGGCAACACACTTGTGGAAATATACGTAACTAGTCCACTTATGACTGGGATAAACATGACTAAAGCAAAATAAACATACAAGCCAAAGAGGGGAATAAGCCATGTGAGCTCCACCAGCTGCTGCTCCGTCTTTGCTTGACCACCATCAAAGGAAACACGTGAAGCTGGTTCTCCACCTGGTGTTGTTTCATCACCTGATCGACCACCACGAAGGAAGAGCGCGAAGTTGGTCTCCACCTGCTACTGCTCCTTGGTGCTGAAATCCCTAACAATTGCAAGTGAGCACCGAATCGGTAACAGAGAAACGATGGATCAGTGGAACATGCAGCAGGTATTATTGATACAAGATAGAGCTAGAAGAGTTCAAAATAGAGAAGAATAAGGGGAAAGAGCTAAAATAGTAAAATTTGGGTAGACGATGAGCTTGGCTATGGTGATTTTCGGAATTCATGTGACTTTGGTTTGGGTAACTATAATTTAGGTTAATTTCGGCTGGTCCCACTTTTCGATTAGATTTGGCTTGTAGATGATGAAAATACATAGTGATAGAAATTAGTTTTTACTCCCTAATTCTCTCATTTAGAACTTGTAAGGAGAAGGGAGCAATACGATCTCTAGAAGAAAAAAATGTAAATTGTCCCTCGTTCAATAATATATGTCGTTTTAGAAACATGCACATTTATTAAGAAAAGTAGAAAAATGACGCATGTAGTCCCACCTTTTTTACTTTTCCATATAATTACTTTTGTGTTGAATAGTAGGGTTAGAGTAGAAAAAACTGTGTCAAACAGCTAAAATGTCTTTTTTTTACAAGATTACTGAACATTTTTTATATGTTTTTGTATTTAGAAAAGTAATAGTTAGGTTTCATTAGTAGTCCCTAAGTGATTATTATGGACTTTTAATTCAGTAATTAATCTATAGTTGTAAAAAGTTAAGAATTAAAAAAACATAATAATTTGCAACTCATAGAAGAATGACCTAATAATGGTCACTAGAGCGACGGAATAAAGCCAATACAAAATATTTGTGGGAAATTTTGAAATAAGTAAACAAAAAAATAAATAGACAACAACAATTAAGGATACATCAAACTAGATTGACAGCAAAGAACATGATAGATGCTCTTTGTCATTCTCTCGCGCGTGTTTTATACTACTTCTATCTCAATTTATGTTATTGTTTGTTTTTCTTTTACATTTTTTCATTTCAATTTTAAATATATAAAATAAATAAATTTATGAAATTGTATTTTTGTGTATAGTTTATCACATAAGGAATAAATTACAAAACTTAGATTTGTAAAATTATATTATTTTATATGTTCCAAATAATAAACAAGACAATCAAGAAGGGACGGGGGGAGTATATGTTTGAAGAAAAGTATTATCGTGTTTCAATCATAGAACCATGCACTACTCATCATTGTTGTTATTTCGATGTGACTTATAACTGGTAGAATTTGGGTGATACGTTGTGAAGCACCTTAACTAAAACTTGAGGGACCAATAATGATTCAATGTGTACTACAATCAGAATTAATCTCTAAAGGTTCGTGGTGGGTTCATATATATATATAGTCTTCATTATTTTTGTTAGAAAATTAAATGTGGTGATTAATGATGAGATAATGGTGGGTCTAGCGCATTATATTGATATATAAAAGACTATGGTAACGTGGGAATACATACATTTGACGAATGAATAATCCAACTATATACATAGTTAATCAACATATTTTAGGTCGGTGCAACTTGAGCTTGTTAAATCATGGAAATTGTAACGAGAGATTTGTTGTGCGAGATGGAACTAAGATATGGTATGTGAGCAATCATAGCACTAATTAGGCACAACATGCGACGGGTGAGAGAATGAGTAATCAAGAAGAGAGACCTTGGATCATCATGGCTTCATGTTGTCACGTTGGACCGACCGACCTAATTACACAATTTGGATCATCTTCGGGTCAAAATCTCATTTTCCGGTAGCATTTTTTTATTTCAATCTTATTACAATGTTCATTGAACTGATCAGAAGACCTCGCAACAGAGAGTATCAGTCTTCCTTTTCACTTTTTTTGCTGAAACTAGAGTTAATGAAGTAATTTGTGATATAATAAAAAAAAGCTTAACATAATTTAAACAGTTAATGTTATTGGCCTCATAACAACTCTTGCTTCGGCGGGAGCTTCTAGGTAGTTTTTTGTCACCATTTCCTCTGTTTGTTGCTCTGTCTCCACCAGCAACGGGTGTGGTTACGCTAAAGGACAATAAATTGCCTTAGTAGCCCAATATAATGGGCTATAGATTTATTTACTAATGTGTAGATTTAGTTATTAATGTGTAGATTTAGTTATTAATGTAAAGGCCCAAGGCCATTCAGTTACCATGTACTACTATTATAAATAGAGGCTGTAGGGAACCTTGTACATACACAATATCAATAACATACAAGAAGATCTCTAGACCTTTCTATATACAAAGTCTTTCCAAACTAACTATGGTATCGGAGCCAGCGACTATGGCAAATTTTTTTTTTTTTCAAACTTCTTGACCTCTTCTAAAGCTTCTCGCGACTGTTCCTCTCCCGCGGCTACTCTATCCTTTTGAATTTCCCCGATGAATGATATGGAGTCATCGCTCAGTGACTCTGGTGACAATGGACCAGGCGACAATGGTGGCCAAACTCCGGTGACTCAAACTCCAACTCCGGTGACTCAAACTCCTGTGACTGTTCGTCTCCTGCACATCAAACCAGTAGTCAGTCCCTTCTTGCCGCTGCAACAAATTTGGTAAAATTAAACTAGAAAATTTTCGTATTTGGAGAGGTATGCTAGTTACCTTTCTAAGGGCTAATGATTTGTTTAAATACGTTGATGGAACGTTCCCTTGCCCTCTTCCTTCGACTGAAACTCTTCTGTCTCTGAAATTCAAAAATGGACACAACAGGATCAAATTGTTCTCAGTATTATTTTTGTTCTCTGTCTGAGGCTATTCTTAGCCAAGTTATTAGTCTTCATACCTCTGCTCAGGCTTGGAACTATTTGAATGATACCTTCTCTGCTCAACCAATGCTCAAGTTGGGCAATTACATTATCAGATCTCATCTATTGAAAAGAAACCTACTGAGACTATCACTACATACTATAATAGAGCCAGATCTCTTGCTGAATCTCGCTATAACTGGTCATATTGTACTGATAGAGAGTTTCAAAGCTACATCTTAAAAGGGCCTCCCAACTGAGTACAATTCTCTGTCTCTAGCATCCTTACAAGAATAGAACCTTGTACCCCAAGTCAACTATACAATTTTATGCTCTCATCTGAAATCTGATTTCTAACAGACAAAACATCAAACACCTCTGTTTCTCTAAACTCCACAAATCAATCATCCTCTCCTCCCTACTCCTCGCCCTCAAATAATAGCTATGGACGTGGCAGAAACTCAAAACTCCAGAGTTAGAGGTCATTACAATTCCTATCAAAACAACTCCAACTACAATCAAAACAACTCCAACTACAATCAAAACAACTCCGGTCAAAACACTTTTCGTCCTCAAGCTAGAAACAATTTCACTGGTCAACAAGATAACCGACCACAATCCAAATCTGCAAAAAACGAGGCATGAGGCTTCTGCATGTTATCATCGTTACAATCAAACCTACCAGCCTAGACCACCATTTCCCATGAGGCTAATGCTACTGGTCGCAACAGATCTCTGAATGGATGCCAGACACCGCGGCTACACATCATTTTACAGGAGATTTCTCAAACCTAAACATTTCTGCTAATGACTATGGGAAATGATACTGTTTCTTTAGGGGATGGTTCTCTCGGCTATAAGCAACCAAGGCACAGGCTGTTATCATCTACAGAAAGAAATTTTGTTCTCAATGATCTCCTACATGTTCCAAAACTGAATAAACAGTTGATTTCAGTCAGTAATTCTGCCTGATAATGAAACTTATTTTGAGTTTTACTCAAACCATTCCTGTTGAAGGATTTACACACTGGGACAACTATCCTCCGGGGACAGGCTAAAGATGGAGTCTACTTCTCCCAAGAATGCTTCTCAGTCTAAGAGGGCTCAATTGAACTACACTACAGCTGCTCCTACAACAATCTGGCACCAACGTCTTGGGCATCCTAGTGATATGGTTACTAGGCGTGTAATAAATGATTTTAGGCTACCTACTGTTTCTACAGTTACTCCTGAACTTTGTACTGCTTGCTGTCAAGGAAAAGTACATGCTTTACCACACTATCCATCAGATTCAGTTTAATGATTGTTTTGAACTTCTGTTTGCTGACGTTTGGGGACCAGCAAATTGTGTTTCGCAAGACGGTTTTAGATATTTCTTAATCATTGTGGATGACTTTTCTCGGTACATTTGGTTATTTCCTATGAAAGCAAAATCAGAGGTGGCTAATATTCTTGAAATTTTTTGCAAACTAGTCTCCACTCAGTTTGGTAAATCTGTTATGGCAGTACAAACTGATGGAGGTGGAGAATTTAGAGCCCTTACAAAATTTTTTCAACAGAAAGGTATCAATCATAGACTTACATGTCCTCACAGTCATCAACAAACGGTTCTGTTGAAAGCAAGATTAGATTTATTGTTGATAAAGGGTTATGCCTTTTGGCTCAAGCTTCTATGCCTTTACTTTTTTGGTCTTTTGCTTTTAGGACTGCTACTTATCTTATGAATAGAACTCCAACTCAGGCTCTGTCCTATCACACTCCCTTTTTCAAGCTTCACAAAAAACACCCCATTTACACTAACCTAAAAGTCTTTGGCTGCAGTTGTTGGCCTAACCTTCGTCCCTATAACTCTCACAAACTCTCTTTTCGCTCCAAGGAGTGTGTCTTCCTAGGTTACTCGTTACACTCTACAGGCTATCTATGTTTTGACAAAGAGACACATAGAATTTATACATCAAGAGATGTGAAGTTCCAAGAAACTGCCTTTCCTTTCTCTGTTACTAAACCTGATCACTCATCTGCCTCAGACTCCTCTCAAACAGTCTCAAACATCCTTGTTCCCTTTCTTGGATCAGATGACACTCTCACTACTTTTACACCCACAGACACATACACTCCATCTTCACCATCCTTTATTTCTCCTACATCTGTTAACCCCACTACACCCTCTGTCTCCACTACACCCTCAAACAATGCTTCTGTCCCCTCAACTTCAAATACTCCCTCTGTTTCTCTTACACCCTTAAATACTCCCTCTGCTTCCTTTACACCCTCAAGCCCTTCTTCTGGTCACTCACCCCAAGCCCAACCCAATCCACCTCAATCTAAACACCACATGATTACTAGAGCAAAAACAAATTCCCTCAAACCTAAAGTTCGAACAGATGGTACCATAAATTGGTTAAATCACACATCTACTACACACTCCCCCCCTCTTTGCCTCTTATCCCAGAACAACCCACATTCTCTCAAGCCCTAAAATTTCCAGAGTGGCAGGCAGCTATGAAGACTGAATTTGATGCCCTACAACGAACAGGCACTTGGGATCTTGTGCCTTTCAAACCCCACATGAATGTTCTAGGATCAAAATGGGTTCTCAAGACCAAAAGATTTGCAGATGGCACTCTAGAACGAAGAAAAGCACGTTTAGTAGCACAAGGTTATAATCAAACTCAAGGGGTTGACTATACAGAAACCTACAGTCCTGTAGTTAAAATAGCTACAATTCGTTTAGTTCTGACTATTGCTACTGCATCAAACTGGCCTATAAGGCAACTAGATGTTGACAACGCTTTCTTGCACGGGGAATTGGAAGAAGAAGTTTATCTAAAACAACCAGCTGGTTTTGTTCATAAAGATTTTCCTCACCATGTTTGTAGGTTAAAAAAGGCCTTATATGGCCTAAAACAGTCTCCTCGTGCCTGGTTTTCCAGACTTAGCACTTATCTAATTCATATTGGTTTTCATCACTCTCAGTCTGATCCGTCTCTTTTCTTTTACCTCAAAGGAAATGACAGAGTGTATGTGCTAGTATATGTGGATGACATTCTATTCACTGGTTCTTCATCTGCTTTACTAAATCAGCTAGTCGCAGCATTGGCAGCTGAATTCCCCATTAAGGATCTTGGTTCTCTAAGTCAATTTCTAGGTATCACTGCTACCCGAGACTCAACAGGACTAAAACTAAGCCAAGCACACTATATTGTTGAACTACTGAACAAAACACAGATGCAACATGCAAAACCTGTCTCTACACCCATACTTGATTCACAGAGTTTAGCCCTCACAGACTCTCCTTCTTACCCTAACCCAACACAATTCCGTAGCATTCTAGGAGCTTTACAATATCTGGCCTTTACTAGGCCAGACATCAGCTTCGCAGTCAATACCTTAAGCCAATACATGCAAAAACCACAAGAGCAACACTGGACAGCAATCAAAAGAATACTTCGTTACCTGAAAGGAACAACTGACTTGGGTCTATTTTTTCCCTCCTCTCCTTTGGGCGAACTGCATGTATACTCCGATGCGGATTGGGCAGGTTCTCTCTCCGACAGACGGTCGACCACCGGCTTCCTCATCTTCCTCGGCCGCAGTCTAGTCTCGTGGTGCTCAAAGAAACAAGCCACCGTCGCAAAATCTTCAACTGAAGCTGAATATAAAGCCTTGGCCATCGCTGCGTCGGAAACAATTTGGATTCAGAAAATATTACAAGAACTAGGGATTTACATGAGCAAAAGTCCGATTTTGAACTGTGATAACCTGGGAGCAACTTACCTCGCTTCCAATCCCGTTTTTCACAGCAGAGCCAAGCACATCTCGGTGGATTACTTCTTTGTTCGTGAAAGAGTTCAGAATGGTAGCTTGCGTGTTCGATTTCTTCCAACCGAAGAACAACTCGCCGATGCCCTAACAAAACCCCCAAATCGTTTTCGTCTCAATCAACTCCGATCCCAAATGGCTTTGTCTGGCGCCGTTTTGGGCTCGCGGGGAGGTAGTAGCCCAATATAATGGGCTGTAGATTTATTTACTAATGTGTAGATTTAGTTATTAATGTGTAGATTTAGTTATTAATGTAAAGGCCCAAGGCCATTCAGTTACCATGTACTACTATTATAAATAGAGGCTGTAGGGAACCTTGTACATACACAATATCAATAACATACAAGAGATCTCTAGACCTTTCTATATACAAAGTCTTTCCAAACTAACTATGCCTTTACATAAAGGCATTAATGTCAGCCATACAGAGAAAAAAATGTTAGCCATTTTTATAGGACAATATTAGTCATATATATAAAAATTGATAGCCACCATATAACTAATAATAATATTTTAAAGAAGTTATTATTTGCAGTTACAAAATTACTAAATGCACTCATAGGCTGTTGGCGACAGAATACAAGCTAGCCAGCCTCAAAAACAATTTTTTAAGATTACTCTACACCAACATTACCCTATACCACAAACCATAAAAACCACTATATGATCAATTAAAAATGCCGAAAACATTTTTAGGGTTTGTAATACAAGCATTGTAAGATCCTAAACCGTAAACCCTTTATACAAGCAATGGAATATTAACGATATAAAACCGTGGCCAATATTTTATTTAGCTATGGCATACATATTTATATATACATGGCTTACATATCTTAATGTCTATGGCAACGATTATTTGTATATAAAAGCTTAAACTAATAAATAAAAGATTATTAGTTGTACATATACTTGAACGTATTAGTCAGCGTAGATCTTAAATACCACCATAGGAAAGCTAAAACAATGAAAACCTATTTTAGGGTATGTAGTGAAGGGTTTAAGGTCGTTACCACAAACCTTTAAAATGTATCGAGTCAATGATGACATTATAAAATATAAAACAAGTTAAAAAAGGATTACCCTACACCACACATCCTAAAAACCACCATAAGAAAGTTTTTGTTCATAAACGTTAAGATTCACTTAAATTTATTACAACAATTATTTATATATTAAGATAGTTTTTTATATGATGGTTATTATTTATATATAATCATGGCTAATATTATGTAGATCCATGGCATATATAATTTTATATCGATGGCATATATTGTTGCCTTTATGATAAAGGCAAATCAGGTGCCTTTATCTAATCCTACCACACCAGCAACTCGCTTTTCCCTTCTCTTTCTGGTCGAGGTTAAACAAGTGGTTGCTTTGTTTAGGAAATAGAGCTCTTATCATGTCCTGTGGTTGGGAGTGGGGTTGATGCCTAAACCTTGTTTTGTTTTCTTGCTATCCTCTCTCCCCTTTCCCAATCCCCCTTTCGCTTACATACCCTTTCAATACTCTTTACACTCTTCAATTTGGACAAGGTAGTCTGTAAAAAAGGTGAATCCTTTCTTGTATGCAACTGTCAATGACTTTTTTCCTCTCGCTGTGTAGACTTGTCGCTCACAACGGAAGAAGAGGAAGTTACATACATGAGTGGCCTTCAAGGAGAAGGTCTTACCCTTCCTTTCGACTGTTATCTTATTTGTCGGCACTTCTCCACAAAAGGTGCAGACATTTGGGCTTTAAAGACTACCCTAGGTTGTGCCTGGCAGCTTGTGGGTGACTTCCATGTGCCAGCTGCAGGTAAGGACCCTTATCTTTTCGAGTGAAACCTAGACTAGCGAGCTCAGAATGGGATGCTAGCAGAAGTATGGAACTTGCTACACACCGTCCCACATAGTAAAAAGTGTAAGATTGTGAATCAGCATGACCATCATTTGGTAGTCAATTTGGTGCATCATTTGGAACCAACAACGCCAATTATGGGTCCTTAGAAGCATGCAACAACCCCCGGGGTTTTCCAGGGGTTGCCTGGAAATGATCTTTTTTGTGGGCCACAAGAATTGGCATAGCTTTTTGGCGACCATGGTCAGTTTTCGATTCACAATGCTATGTCATTGTCTTCTAGATGCCCATCTTTGGAAGTAGTTGTACATTTACCCTTCGATCAATTTTGTTTCTTTGCTTTAGGATTGTGGGCATGGTCCGAATAATGTCACTTCTCTCTTAATGATGTTGGGGCGTTCTTTGGTTGGTCGTATCTATCACCTTATGTAGTTTAGAATGCTATAGCCTAATTGCTGAATATTTTCTATTGTTAGTTCATCTAGCAAGTTTAGGTGTGGTTGCTTTTGTCTTGATGAATCTAGTTGCATGGAGAATCCTTCATGCTTACAACATGTCTAGTTTGTTAAATGGTTTAGATGCTTAGATTATGGCATGTCATTTCCTTTAGGATGTTCAAAAGCTTTACTAGCCCGGTCATGGCTTAGCCTCCTTTGTTATTCATGCAACACCCTATGAGATTCTGTTGCAGATAGTAGTCACCTTGAGCAGGCTAGGTTGAGTTTGTTAGTCAGCTCCCTTATGTAACTATTTTAGGTTTAGCGAATTGAAAGGCTGGTGTCTAAAAAAAAGTGATTTGTGATATATGTAAATTTAATCTTTGAATTTGCATTTATGTATCCAAGTGTTACTATTTATAAGAACCTATTATTTTATATTCATAGAACTGACATATGTTTGCATAGGCAGACTACAATATGTAGTAAAATTAAGATAATTTTTCTAGTTATTGTTTACTTCAATGCAATTAAAGGCAGAGTACGCATTATTGCGATGCACTTGCCAAATACATCAAAACAACCAACATGAAAAGAAAACAAGTCACAATAGATACAAGACTAGAGCTGAAGAGAGATCACATTTTGAGAACTAAGTCCATTATGCATCAAAATTAAAATAGGCACAGCATTCAAATGCATCCATTCCCAAATGTTTCTCTTGATAAAGGAGGTCGCATTTTCCTAGTCAAGTTCAACTTCTTCATAGATTAGTCGGTTTGTCAAATCCTAGAGCTTCCAAATCGTGTGGATCATAGAGGAAATCCATAGCCTTATCGCCTTCAGGGTAACTGAAAAGCACACCACTGCTCATACAGACTCAGTCCTGAATCAGGGAACACAAATGGGATATTCCACCATTGCATTATAAGGGACCACAAACGTTTGGATTTGAAGCAGTGAATAAATAGGTGGCTTGAAGTCTCGAGTGAGTTTATGAAAAACAAAAACTGAGTTGGGTAATAGGCATCATATTCTCAAAAAATGGTTTATCTTTTATGGTAGATCTGTCTTGCAAAAAAAACATACCATCAGCTCCTTTCTTGATGGGGCAATTCGGCGCTAGCACATCTTATGCCAAGAGAGTGGTTCTGGATTATCTAGTTTTCATACCTCCAGATAGAAGCTTTTGGTAGTAAACAGTCTAGATTGAGAAGCATACCGTATTAATTCATCTTCATCTTGGCTATGGGTAATTGGTATGGAGGCGAGAAGTTGTAACTAATTCGACACTTCCTCCTCTTCTTACACAAAAACTCTTATTCTCCAGGTGAAGTTCCATAGCCACTGACTTCCATTCCACCAGCCCATCTCACTAGCAGTCAGGGACTTTTGTTCAAAGACATAATAAATATGAGGGAAAAGCTCACACAGAGGTTGTTCTTCACTCCAAAAATTCACCCAGAACCTGGTCTTACTTCTGTTATTGACTACCCAGATATTACGAATGAATTAGCTGCTTTGACCTTGGAGATCAAGAACTAAAGGTGACAATTTGTTTCCACACACCTGACTTCGCATGGTCATGCCATCCATAATTTATGATTGAAGATTCATGTCTACCCCAAATGATGAGATACAACTTGCTTCCACAACTTCAACTCATCTCCTTGATACTTCCACCACCGTTTGAAAATGAGAGAATCATTCTTTAATTCAGTATTAGCGATACCAAGGCCTTCATATTCACGTGGGTGAATCAGACTTTTCCAGGCCATCAAGTGAATTCCTTTATCCGATCCAGAGCTCTAGAGGAATTTTTTTGTTGCTTATAAATTTCATCAGTGACTGACTTTGGTTTTCGAAACAAACTAAGGTAATCAGGGGTAGAGTTTCCAATACAGCTCTAATTAGTATCAATTTACCAGCGCACGATAATTCATATGCTTTCCAAGAGGATGATCAACTTTTAATCTTCTGAATAACCGGGGCCTAAGTTGCAATTCGTTTTAGATCCACACCAAGTATGCATCCCATATAAGTTACAGGAAAATGTTCCACACTACACTCCTATATTCCTTAACTTGCTCCTCTTGTGCACGTGACAAATTTATGCATAACACCTTGGATTTAACCCAGCAAACTTTCAGCACAGACATGTCAGCAAATAGACCTATACACCATTTTAGTACCTCTAATTCATTCTCATTTGGTTGACAAAAAAGAAAGTCATTCGAAATTGAAGATGCGAGACTCTAATTCGATTAAAACCAATCACAATTCTAGTCTTGTTTCCAAGTTGCAGGGATCGATCAAGTAGGCAACTTAGTGCTTCAGAAACCAGGACAACGAGCAGCGGAAAAAGTGGGTCCCCTTGGCGAAATCCCCTCTTGGGGTGGAAAGGAATGGTGGGCGATCCATTGATGAGGATCGAAAGGCTTGCTATTTTTATATATTTTGTGACTCAAGTTCTCCGTTTGTTGTTGAAACGGTAAAGCATTAAAATCCGGTCAACAAAAGACCATGAAGCATTGCCGAATGCCTTCGAGAAATCTATCTTCAGCAAGATTCTAGGAGTTCTTCTATGTTTCAGCCAAGCAAAGGTCACATTTGCTATGAGAGGACCCTTCACTGTATGCCTGCCTTTTATTAATGTTGTTTGGATGTCATTGATTAGTTTTGGAATTATAGAACTTCCTACCGTGTTGCCTTCAACTTGGATCCAATTATAATTGGATATAAATAAAGTTCGTATAATAAAGTTAAGGATAACTACTTAGTCATTTGTAAAATATGGTTAAAATTTCTTTTAAATAAACCTAATTGGAATATAAAGGGGTTGTCAAACTTGAGATCTAGGAATACTTGAAAATAATTCAACAACTTGACTGTATCATTTTTAAACTAGTACATGATCCACTGCTATAGATGGTCACAACTAATATGGTCAACCATTATAATTGGTTAACAGAAGTCATTTATGTCATATGTCCTCATTTGACTTGAGAAACTTATATTTGCATATAATATACCCTACCACGACTGTGATAGATTACACAACTCATCAATGTGGGAGTGTTATATTTACAGCTGTCTTGTGCAATTTTATAACTAAGCAATTAATTCACATTCGATTGTTTTGAAAAGAATTACTATGATGAACATTGAGAATCTAACAATAAATTATCTTCACTACTGGTGAGTACAATTAAGATTTATTTAAATTATTAGTAGATAATATAAATTGATGGTTTGTTTATAAAGATATAAGATAACAATAAAATTAAATAATAAGGTAGTTACAAATTAGATCAAGTTGATAAGTGTAACATGCAATTATAGACAAGTACCTAGCTAGTTTAACTACCCAATAGTTTTATCATTTTTTCTTTGAGACCTCCATCCGCCTAATTATAGAAAAAAGATTACACCATGACCACAAATGGCCCAACCATAGCAAAAGAGTCAAAACGGAAAATGAGGAGGTGGTTGCACCACCAACCCTTACTTGTAATGCCACCGTCAAGCAGAAGCCAAACTCACCCACTCAAGAGTGAGAAGAGCCTCAACCATCTTCTATTGAATGAACACCCGATCCGATGACTACACACCTGTGTCATAGAAATTCTTAACCACCTAAAACTAAGGTTCAAATAAGCACTCTCAAACTTATAAGCACTCTTAAACTTACTACAAAATCCGAAAGACACTTGATGAACATACATTAGGCGGGGACTAAACAACATAGTTATTAAAAGCTGGGACAACATTCGACATAGGTTAAACAACCATGGTTGGTGATTTATGCTACACCAATCAACCATGGAGGGAGGGGTTCATTTCTCCTGGCAACCCCCATGACTATCGGGATTTGCCGCCAAATCAGGGGGTTGAGCGACCTGAGTCGGCCCCTGCATGTGAATGCTCCACGACCAAACGAGGTTCTTTGTTCGCAGGGTTGAATTTGCCTTTCCATCCTTAGCCACATGATAACATGCCTCCTTTTCCTTCCTGAGGAATCCTGAGAACCCTCACCTCCACTGAATTTTTTGTGGTTGAATTTTCCCTTGACTTCATTGGACTCGCATCAACCGGAAACTTGATTGTCGGTTCCACAAACCTTGTGAGCAGCACCAACAGACGACTCATCTAAGCCACAAATAAATTTCCAAACATCACTACCTACATCAGAGGACCTTTCTGTTCAAAGCGGGAACCAGATGCCCTTATTTAGGGGCTAAAAGGATATACTTCAGTGGGATATTCAGATTGGTCTGGGCACTCTTTTGTGGTGTGAAGGAAAAAAACCACACTTGCAAGAATTATGAGGCATCTTCTTCATTGTAACCCGCAGATCGATTCTAGCCCTCTACGGAAACTTTCACACATTTAAGAATGATTCAAAAGAACACTAATGTGCATATCTCACCACCGAACCGACCTTTCTCATCAACCGAGCTCTAAGAAGTTCCCAAAGCTCGTCCCTAATCATTGAGGAACCCTATGCCTAAGAATGAAAGGAACGTCGTGAATTCAAACCCAAAATGGGAGGCAAAGGATGTTGTGATCCTACAGCCCTTCGCTCTATCAACATTCTGGAAGATCAGCTGAGAGCCATCAAATGTCCGAAGGCCACAAGATAGGACCACATGCAGAGATATTGCTCTCGAATTCGAAGAGGAAGAGGTCCGACCCAGTAGACTGGACCTTAAGCTCTCTGTTCATCTACCAGATGCGTTCAAGGTGGTTTCCAAGGCCCATACATCAAAAGGCTTAGAGTCTAAGAGTCTACCCAGCAAGAAGCAAGAGAATGGGTAAATTTCAGATCCATTAACAAGGTCATCCATAGTGGCTGTCATCTGCTCCTCCGATGTTAATAATAACTTCGCACAGAGCGAAGCCAACTCGTTGACCGGTTACATAGACGGAAACTCCATAGTAAGTGTGACGGACTAGACAACAGGAAATGAGTTGACAAGAACAAGCAAACACTCAAATACACCAAGAAAATGATGGGCGTTTAAGAAGATATGTCAGCCCCACAGACAAAACTAGATCAAAATGGTAAAGATCAACAAAAAAAGTACCCATAAAAGACATGAAATACAGTTTATTTTGCAGAGGGACGTGTGAAAAAACCGTGAAATTGAGGAGATTGGACACGAGTATTGCTAGTGAGCCGACAGCCATGCAAATGGCAACAAAGAATAACAGAAGAAAACTTAACCCAGCCTCACGCCCAAGGAAGGTCCTGGAAACGAGGAGAAGGAGGCTAGCGTGTGAGGCGCTTCTCTTTTACATTTCTTCAGTCCCATTGTAATGTGTTAGCTAGTTAGTTACCCTTCAAACTAGTTAGAAATTATAATTTTATCATTTTAGTGACATGATATTGATCTTTGTCCAAGCATTTATTTTTGGTGTAAAAGACGCTTGCACAGGAAGGTGAAAACAAACATGATGACCCAACAAAGACGTCATATACTGAGGTCGATACAAACATAACTATTGTTAAACATAGTTAGCCAAACCACTAAAGAAACCTGGTCTCATGAACAATTGTCTAAACAGTTGGGGTGAGAACAATCATCGAGCATGATTTGTCTCAAGATGCTGATTTTGCTTCAGAAGATCACGAGCCTTAACTTGGTGATAATGACATGTAGTTGAGCTAAAGTAACAATCCTGTAATGATCCACCAACCAACCGACCTAAGACTTAACTAATAAACTCAAACCTACCCACAAAATTAAAGAAAGAAGGCTAGACATAACTAAGAGCACTTAAGGACAGACTCGTAAACACAAACGATACAGACTGACTAGATCTCACAAACTAACAACCTCCTAGATCTATTTCAGATCCGAGACAACATTCCTAGATCTATAGCTAGATCTGAGAACAGCCATCCTAGATTTATTGCTTGAAACGAAAACAACATAAAAATATAAAACAAGACCGGCATGCAAAGGTTCCAAAAGCTCAAACTTGATTTTGCTGTGAAGGAAAGAAATTGGACGGAAAGAGTGGAGGACGGGTTCAGAAGCCCAAAACCGACATGCGACAACTCCAAAACCTTCAAATCGGCGAGCTGGGATATGGAATCCGGTCGTCGTCTCCTTCTCTACAACAACTACGACCTTTATTAAAATCTACATGCAAAAGTTCCATAGCCTTCAACATGAGGGTAGATCTCGAAACGGGAGGAGCTGGAACACAAAATCTGAAGTCCAAAGCCGACATGCAAGAGCTCCCAGGCCACCAAGACGGTGTCGATGAGGAGGATGGAGCTTGGACGGGAAACCGAGGGGGAAGGTGATATGCAAGGAGATTTTGTTGCTGGAGGAAGGTTGGAGCTATGAGTAAGTGAGAAAATGACAAAAGGGAGAGGTGAATGATCTTTCTCCAAGCATTTAAACACTCCTCATTGGTTATGTTTTTCAATATAGATCATCTGAGTAATTAAAGGGAATATATCAAACTCATTATATATGATTATATGCGATCGATCTCTCCAATTCAATTACTATTAATCAAACCGCTAGGATTTAGGTATGTAACATGAGATTTTTTAATATGTTAGTAAATATAGTAAAGTTAGTGATTAGAATATGGAACGTGAGCATTAATTTATAGCACACACTAATAATAATACCTGATGAACATTGTCAGGAAGAAGAAGGGCGGCGAAAGAGGGCTATGGACTATGGTTTCATGATTGTTGATTGAACCAACCGACCTTATATATGAATCTAAGCTAGTTGCTGCTTGATGTGATCATCTGGTCAAAATCTTATTTTCCGGAACCCTTTTTCGATTGATGTTAATTGAAGTGTGAGAAGACGACCCCTGCAACAGAGATTCTGCTCTAAATTATTAGATAAACATGTAATAGTATACTAGTTTAATGTCGTTCAAACTCAATGATTAACTTTTTCCCTTATTTCATGAAAGGAACATGAAGGAAGAGTCACATGCACAGGCACTCGTCTATTCCTCCTTTAATTTCGTATTCGTTTTTGGACTAAAAGGAACATTATATTAATTATTGTTAATTTAAAACATAAGTCTTTGATTGAAAATATGTAAGACCCAAACAGTGATAAATCTATAATACTAGCTAGCTAGAACATGCTCATTTATCATTGCTAATAATAATAACCAACCCTCCTCTTTGGCTTTACCTTACCATACGTTGGTATTTTTTTATCCTCAAAATAAGTATATATTAAAAAAATCAAACAAATACTCTTCGTGTTTATTAATATCTGTCGTTTTAGGTTGTGATTCTTGTTCAAAAATATGTGTAATTTTATTTTTTTTATATACTTTTTTTCCACCTTTAATCTTACCATTTAATATAAAAGTAATCATTTCTAGGTGGAAAAATAAAAAAATAAAGATACATATATTATTTTTCTACTTTTCTTAATAAGTGTGTAAGTTTTTAGCGTTATTGTTGAATGGAGTAACATAAGTTATAAGTATACTATATAGTATAGTAGACAAAGTAGTCTAGCTAAAAAGGTGGGAAATAGCATCCAAATTTCTTCCAGTTGCACACCACTCAACTCTCCCTACCTTTCGTCTACTATATAAACCTCTTCAAACCCCGCTACACCCAACCACTGACACCATTCATTCATACACTCTTCGTCCTTAAATCCCTCTCTGCAAAAACGCAAACCATTCTATCTTCTCATCCCATCATCAACCAATCAATCACCATAATGAGTAACACCAGTACTCCAACCAAGAAGCGCCACAGTCCATCTGCAGCAACGGATCAAACACCAGCCGCCATTAAGTTCCTCGGCGTGCGAAGGCGACCATGGGGTAGATACGCAGCGGAAATAAGAGACCCAACAACAAAGGAACGACACTGGTTAGGAACATTCGATACAGCTGAAGAAGCTGCACTTGCTTATGACAGAGCTGCTAGGTCTATGCGTGGGACAAGAGCTCGAACCAATTTTGTATACATGGATATGCCACCTGGATCGTCTGTAACTTCCATTCTCTCGCCTGATGAAAACCAGTATCAAACGAATGTAGTTCAACAGCAGCAGCAAATGACGACGGGAGGAGGAAGTGATCCGACACAGGGAATGTTTTTCTTGCAGAATGGTGGTGGTGGTGGTAGCTATGTCCCGACGACGGGATCAGTTAATGATTATGGATGGAGTAATACTAATACATACTCAGCTGATTCATCTTCATCGTTTGGGTATAATGTTGGCGCCGGTGGTGGGAGTAGTGATGATCATCATGATCATTTCTTGAGTAGTGAAGCGGAGCTTCCGCCATTGCCGGAGCAAGTCGGGCCTGAGTCATGGGTTGTTGACCCGTACGCTAATTTTTCGACAAGTTGTGTTGGTGGTGGGTTTGGTGATCATCAAACGACGTCGTCATCATCGTCGTCGTGTTTAGGAATGGGGTTTGACTCAGGGTATGTTCATAGCCCGTTGTTTAGCTCAATGCCGCCGGTGTCATCTAACTCCGGTTTGGATGGATTTGACCAATTAAACCTTGGATCATCTTCTTATTTCTTCTGAAATTAACGTACGTCTAATTATTAAACGAATATATTAGAAATGTCTTCTTTTTAACTTATTATTATCAATTATGATGAGTATGGGCGAGTGTGTTAAATTTGGTTTTTTTTTATCAAACGGCTCAGAAATGACGCGGAACAACCCCACCGCCGCTCCTGCTGAGTGAGTTGAAATCTCGATCGGGTTTTTTTTTTCTGATATGTATTTCTTCCCTTTTTTTTATTATTATTATAGACTCCACTCCAGGTAGCGTCCTTCTTGCAAGAGACTGCATTGTATCCGTGAGAGTTGATGATGTAATTAAATTTAGTATAATAATATTTTCCAAGTTTCTTGATTTTACTGCTGGCAATGCATGTTTAACCCCAACCCAAGGAAAACAAAAAGAAGTCAAACTCAAGTCGAGCCACAATATTAATATACTTGGATATATTAATATGAGTTAGCTCCTCTCTATTGCTTCTCTTTTGTTTTGTATCTTTTATAACAGAGCCATTTTAGGTTAGCACCATCACAGCACATCTAAGACTAAATAAAAGTAAATGTTTTGTAGAGAGATGAGAACCGTCCCCACGCACCTCCCACCCTTTGTGTATGAAGTTTCAGATACATGTTCTTCGATATGCTAGTTCCAGTAGGAGCTCAACCGGTACTAGGGGCATCCACAATGGTGTAGAATCCACTCCAAATTAGTAAAACAAAAAGATAAAATATGATATGAAGGAGAGAAGTTGTGTGATAGTTTCTTAGAACCCCAAAAAGTGGGTGTATTAGCAAAATAAGAGAGAGATTGTGAGGAGAAAAAATAAAATATTAGAATGGAATCCACACCTGTTATTGTGGATGCTCTAAGATATTCGTCAAAGTGCAACTTCATCGAGACCTGTGTTATCTCCATACATCTCATCTTCACCCACCTCGCACGTCTACTCCGCCTTCAGTGGAGGTGGGTAGCGAAAATTGTCAACGGGGGAATCCCTCTTCTCCTCTGACAACAACGCCGAAGATGGTGTCAACAGCATTAATTCAAGGCGGTGGAAGAAATCAACCCGTCCAGATCCTTGCATGCCAGTTGCTTCTCCGAGTATTTTCTTGTCCCTCCCAATTCTCTAATTTTATCTCTAGCTAGCTAGATTTTGTATTGCTAATGCTGAAGTAAAATTAAAATCGTACCCATAATCCTCCCTTATCTCTCAGCATCTCAATCAACAAATATAAAAAATCCCCGTGTTTCGTCACTGCTTCTCCAATGGATTCGATAATTTCACTTCTCTCGACTCCAACTTCATCAAGCTGAAATGGCCATGATTGAAGTTGATAGCTTGTCCAATGCCCCTGTTCTTCCAGCATTTCAAAAAACGCTATTTGGGAAAGTGGGGAGTCCGAATCGGGTTTCCCCTAAAGTCCTTCAGAATGTTATGGGGTAAATTTGGAAACCGAAATCTTACTTTTGAGTTATAAAAAAAAGTAGGATACAACCGATTCACCTTCCAATTTGCAACTGAAAATGATCTTCTCAATGTGTTAGAAAATGGACTTTGGCACTTCCAGAATCGCCTGCTCGCTATCATGCCAATCGACCCGTCTCTCAACTTGGAAGAACATGAACCACTAACTAACACAATCTGGGTGGTATCCATATACTTCTTCTTGGTTTATTTAACAAACAATTTGAGGTGAAACTTTGGAGCCGCATAGGACAATTTATCAAATGCCTTAAGAGAATTAACCCCCTGGCTAGTGGGATTTTGCGCTTTAGGGTTAAAATCAGGATTTTGAACCTTAAGTTAGATGGTAGTTGTTAAAACCAACAGTGGCAATAGAGTGTGCAAAGTTTCATATGAGAATGTACCAAGTAATGCTTCAGATGTGGATGTGTGAATCATGTTATCACCGAATGCATCTTGCAAAACCTAATCATAATGACCTTGAGCGATATGGACCTTGGATTTGTACGGAATATGCAGGATCCTTGGCTGTTGTTACTGACTCCTTTTTGCTCAACCAATGGAGTTTTGGATGACCTTACAACTATAGGGACTCAATCCGATCTACTCCCTACCATTAAACCCCCTAGCCAATGTGGACCTTTCCTAGGCCACCCAGCCTGTTGACATAACCCCTACTTCTGCCCTTTCCAAACTCATTGCCTCGCCCCATCCTGTTCCTAGCCAGAAGATAACCATAAATAATATCATTAGCTCCATAAATAGCCAATGCATAAATGACTAGTAATCCACTCTTGACCCTGAAAAAAAACACAAACCTTAGCTACTCAAACCCTAATTCTCCTCTATCTAACTTCACTACCTCCTCACCTGCAGACAAAAGAAAGGTTTTTAACAACTTTGATTGGGAATCAGTTGTATCTAACTTTGAAACAAAATTCAACAAGAAGTTCAAGAGCTCAGATTCTCTTAACCGGACATTAACCCCTTTCTAGAGAAAATCATGCAGAAAGCTGAAGCTAAACACCTTTCCCCTCAGATTTCCCCATGCATTCCGAACCTTGTTCCCTAAAATGGTGATAGTTTGATCTCTACTAAAGGGAAAGAAAAGATGTTCTCTGAATCCCCTTAAGCCCACACTACCCTAACAAATTCCAAACCAAAAAATCAGAAAAGATCCAACCTTAAACCTCTGATGATCATTCCCTCCCTTCAAATGGATGAACTAGAGGAGTCTGAGTATTACAGCTTCATCTACAAGAAGGCAGACCCTGCAGATAAGCAAGACTGCCTGCCTTAATGAGTTATGTTACTCTCAAGTGCCAGGAGTTGGGTCACCCTTGTGCAGTAGCTTAGTCACTAGTTTACTCAGGAAACATAAACCTGAGTTTGTATTTTTGATGGAGAACCATAGGTCCATTCCTGAGATGGACCATATTAGAAGCAAATGGAATGACTATGATGGAATCCTAGTTACTAGTGTTGGTAGAAGTGGGGGCTTGATCTTCTTGGGGAAAACAAGTTGTTGTCAAGTTAATTAACTTCACGAAGCACCATATAGCGGCGAAGGTTACCTTCCAAGGTATGAAAACTTTTCACTTTACTGGTATTTATGGATGGCCGAATTGGAGATCAAAATACTTGTCTTGGAAATTAGTCTATACTCTTAAGTTTCAAATTAGAATTCCATGGATTGTTGTAGGTGATTTCAATCATATTATGTTTGAGAGTGAAAAGCAAGGGAGAAACTTGAGAGGTGAAAGAGAGATGGCCAGCTTTCGGGAGGTTGTTTCTCAAGTTGAGCTGATAGATATAGGCTTTATTGGGAACCAATTTACCTACATAAATGGTCAACTACATTCATACCATTCTGAAAGTAGACTGGATAGGGCTACCTTTTCCCAAGATACATTTGAACTTTTACCTGTTATTTTTGTACTTTACCTTCCCAGACAAGGCTGAGACCATTGTTCTATTCTTGTCAAGTTCTTTGGAAGCCACAAAAAACCTAGTAGGATTTTAGATTTGAAACTATTTGGTTATTTAAGAAGAGATGTAAGGTGATTGTGTGCTCTATTTGGGGAGAGTTGAAGTATAATCTGATGGAAAATATTAATAGGTGTAAAAAAAATTGATCGACTGGAATGGGTGGTCTAGTCACAAAATCAAATACAAAATTGAGCATAAAAAGGAGGAGCTTCAAACTATCTCTAAAGGTCAACAATCTATGTGGGCTATTGCCAATAGAAAAAGAATAATGTTAAAGATTGAACTTCTCCAACTCAAGGAGAAAACTTGGTGGAAACAAATGTGATACCCCCATCCCACATCGGGATATGAGTAGTAAAGTGATTGGTTTACAAGAATACATATGGGTTCACTACAACAACAAGGCCTTCCACTTTTGAGCCCAAGTGAGGATTAAGGGTCTAAAGTGGCTAGTTTTCAAGCTCGGCTGGCTTGAGAGCTAGGTTGTTAAACAGTTGCCCATATGGGGTGTTGCAAATGGCATCAGAGCAAACTTGGGACCGTGTCGGGCTGAACCGGACACCTGGCAAGTAGGTCCTTGGGACTTTGGATATTGGGCTTGCAATGAGGACATCACGTTCTTTTAGTGGGGGAGTATGTGAAATTCCCATCCAACATCGGGATATGATTAGTAAAGTGATTAGTTTATAAGGATACATACGGGTTGACTACAACAACAAGTTCTTCCACTTTAAAGCCCAAGTAAGGATTAAGGGACTAAAGTGGCTAGTTTTCAAGCCCGAATGACTTGAGAGCTAGGTAGTTTGACAGCTGCCCATATGGGGTGTTACAACAAAGATCCAGATATAAGTGGATCGAAGAAGGAGATAAAAACACTGCATATTTCCATAGTAAAGCCTCTAGTAATCCTAGAAGAAATGAGATTTTTGGGCTCTCTGATTCCTCTGTATGCATGAAATTTGAATGGAAGGATCTGATGTCATTTCTATGAATTACCATAATTTGTTTAAATCCACTAGTAATCCAAATTCTCACGAACTTAGCTAATCCATTAAAGATATTCTCCCTTCGAGGCATGTGGAAGCTCTTAAAATCCCTAACCCTTATAAGGAAATTGTCTTTATGATCAAATAGTGGGGAGCTAATAAAGCCCCAGGGCCTGATGTGTTATAACCCAGACTTTACAACATTATGATATGTCTGGTATATTATTATTCTAAATTGGACTTCATTCTGTATAACAGTGGGACACCGGCGATATTCTTTTAATAGGTAAGGGCGAGGAAGTCATTACTACTAATTTAATTAAGGTAATTAAATTATCTGATTAATAAGGAAAATGTTTCCTTATTTATTCTATTTTCTAATTCACGATCAGTGTCTACATCGCCAGTTTCTAATGGTGGAGCGTCGACAGTTCTCTTCAAGGTTTGAACGAGCGTTCCTTCTATCTCTCTCTATTCTTTTCCTTGCTGAGAATTGTGAAGGCTGCGGTTGCAATTGAATTGGAGGTCTTCGCTACAGTGTAATTCTTCTTCGCTATTTAGGTTTGGATTCTCTGATTGTGTAAGTCGGTGTGGCGTTCTTCCCTCTTTTGCTTCTGATTTTTGGAACCTCGGAGTGCTGAATTCAGAGACTGCGGGGTTACTGTTGATCTGTGGTTTGCACGGGTTGTGGATTGTTGCGAATTGTTGGATTTTCTGCACTCTCGGTTCAGGTTTGTGTTGTAGATTTTAAGATTTCAAAGTTCTAGGTTTCTTCTCTTTGTTTTCTGATTTTGGATCATCAATTGTGGGAATTTAGTGGTTATTAATTCGTGTCTGGTTGCTGGGTTGTTCGGACTGCGCTTGCTGGTTCAGATCGTTGAATACTTCTGCTAATCGAGGTAGGTGGTTGCTTGATTTGGTGTGGAAGTTCATCCATAAGGAGTTTCAATGGTTTGCGTTCTAAGTATGGTGTGATTTCTAATTGCGTTTGGCGTTTTCTAAATGGATAAACCCCTATGGTATTCTGTGTTTGAATCTGACTTAGTGTGTGTGGCAATTTGACAAGTAATGTTGATTTCTATACAATTTTTCCCTACTGAATTCGAATTGAAATTTGCTGTTTTTGCCCTATTCGAACGTCTGTCCGAGTTTACGAGTTCGGACAGTACATTGGGCGCTTCTGATTTTCAAAGTTCGGGGGTGTGTCCGAACATCCGTCCGAACTTTGATGTTCGGACACTTCTGTAACTCCTCCGCCTGATTTCAAATTGACTTATGTCCAAACATTGATGTTTGGACATAAGTTCGGACATTTGGTGATTCTGGTTTCTGAAGTCTCGACTTGCGTCCGAACTTCGACGTTCAGACACAAGTTCGGACACCCTACTGTTTTCAGCATAACTTCTTCGTCTGAACTCCGATTTGAGTGTCGTTTGAGGCGTTGGACTCCTTAAGGTGTGTACTACTGATTTATGGATGTTTTGGCGTATATAAACGCAAATTCACTTCTTTTTTTGCAAACCTTCTATTTTGGGACACTATACTCTGTTTCTGAGCTGTGAATGGCTGGGTCGAGCTATTCCGTGGTATACCATGTAGACGTCATTCTGAGTGTGGGTCATTCCCTTTCTGTTCTATGGGGTTGACGAACCCTTTGACTCTTTCGGGTCATTTATGCGTTGCCAAGAGATCTGTTATGATCTATGGGTCTTTGACCCTTCTGAGTGTTATGCATTGTATTGTGTCCCTCTCTGTTGCGAACTCTGAATGTTTCTGAACTGGCAGCCTTGTGTTCCATTATGTATTTGATTCTGTTAAGCTTCGGTCTGTTTTAGGAAGCTATTGGTATATTGTTGTCTGCTGAATCTTCCTCTGATTTCAATCGTTTTGAGCGACCTCATTGATGACGGTCGCTGCTTACTGGGCATAGTTGTGTGCTCATTCCCCTACTCTTACTATTTTTGCAGATTGATCAACGAGGATCACCCTAGATTCTGGAGCTTTACAGATTTAGTTATTTTATTTGTTGAGCTTTGACCTTGTGATTTGTAGCCTTTGGGCCTTACTCTATTCTGACTTCGGATATGGTTTGAGGATGTCATTAACATTAGTGTATTTCTCACGTTTGTTTTACAACTATTAAAGAAAGTGTTATTCTGGGCCTTGAATATGACGATAGTTTTAGAGCCTTACGTTATTAGGTAGTAATACGCGGCGTGTAATGCCTCTAACTCTAAGGCCAGTTTTAGGGGTGTTGCATGATGGTTTCAATGGTGCCTTCTACAAAAATTTCTTGTCCTCTGTGAGGAACCAAGTCACATCCACGATGCTCCACATCCTGGATGGTCACCCCCTGCCTCCAAAGCTCAATGGCTACTACATTACCCTAATCCCTAACAAACTTGGTGCTATAACTCACTAAATTCCGCCCATCGCCCTTTGTAACTTTGTGTACAAAGTGGTCATCAAGTCCTTGTTAACCGTATCCACAACATCCTCCCTTCCATTATATCCCATAACCAATCTAGATTTGTCAAGGACAGATTGATTACAGATAATGTCATCCTTACGGGAGAGCTTCACCACTTGTTAGTCAAATATAAAGCTAGGAAAAAGGCTATTTTTCCTGTAAAGTGGATTTAAGCGAAGCTTAGGATAGATTAGAATGGTCCTTTCTTGATCAGATTCTTATTTCTATGGAATATTCTGATTACGATAGAAACCCAGTTATGAATTGTGTTACTTCGGTTAGAGGAGCAACTATTATTAATGACTCTCATGGACAGTGGTTTGAGCAATAAAGAGGTATTATACAAGGGGATCCCATATCCCTCTTTCTCTTCATTATCGCATAAGAAGTCCTAACCAGAACTCTAAATTGTGTTGTTTTCAACAACAAATTCATAGTCATATTCTTGACAAAACAAGCCCCATAAAGTTCTCACCTTGCATTCGCGAATGAAATTATTTAGTATGGTCAAGCTTCGATGTCTAATATTTCTTATATGTCCAATATCCTCTCGAATTTCAAGAGGGAATCGGGTCACAATATAAACTATGAAAAATCTGAAATTGTCTTCAACCCTAAAATCCCTCTGACTGGTAAAGCTGCTATGACCCATAAACTTATGCTAGAAGTTCCCTTCTTTGGCAAGTACTCTGGTCTCCCTATTATATTGGGTCACCATAAGAATGAAACGGTTAGCTTCCTTCTCGATATCCTCACGAAAAAGGAGGCTAGCTAGGGAAAAACCTATGGCCAGGCTGTGATAATCCGAGTTATTTTAAATTGGTTTTTGCTTACGTTATCTTATTATAAGAGGTATATGTCACTGTAGGCTATTTTGTTGATTAAGGGAAGATGGAAGGGCAAGAAGGTCTTATGCCCAAGTCAGATTTTTGGTAAGGAGTTAGGAAAAGGGTCTTTCCTATTCACACTCTTTTCCACATTATTCTTTCATAGTTCATGTTTTATGTCTTTCTTGTTCTTCTTCCCAGTTGCTCAATCTACTCCGGTGTTTGTCTGATCAGCTACTGTGATTCTACGTGAGGATTCTGGGGTTCTAGTCTACTGCGATTCAGGTTTGAGATTATGGTTTTTGTTCTGTGTTCGTTCTCAATTTTGTCCCTCTTCGTTTCTAATTTTGGTTCCGATTGTTGGTTGATTCGATCAGTTGTCTGTTGGGATTTGGGTGTGGAATTTAAGAGTGTGTTTTGTGGATTCAGTAAAGGATTTGTAGAGCTTCAATGCGAGGTAGGTGGTGATGGATTCTACGGGTGTGTTCGACCATGGGGGAAATTTAGGGATTTGGGCTTAACTGTTTAATTGTTGCTTTCGATGCATTTGTTGTGAGTTGATTTCCTCTCTATTTTTCCATTATTTCACGTGCAAAACCCACATGGAAATCTGTATTATCAATAAGGTTTGCTGTTATGGATAATCAAGGATTTGATTGTAAGGTTTCTGCATTTTTCGTGATAGTTTTTGGCACGTCCGGACGTCCGTCTGGACTTGCATGTCCAAAAAGGCTTTTGGGCGCTCTTTGTGTTTTGACTGTTTTTGCTGTGTTCGGACTTTTGTCCGGCCTTACAGGTCCGGACTAGGTGCAAGGACAAACATGGGTTTGAAGTCTTGGCTCATGTCCAGACTTACAAGCCCGGACACAAGTTCGGACATGTCCAAGCGTTTTTATTTTTAACTCTCGACATACGTCCAGACTTCCTAGCTTGGACACATGTCCGGATATCGCTCTGTTTTGAAGTCTCGACTTGCGTCTGGACTTCCACGCCCGGACATAAGTTTGGACACCACCGCGTATGTTTTCGTTAGACTTCTGTCTGGAATTCCAAGCCCGAACACAAGTCCGGACGTCTCTATTTTGAAGCCTCAGCATGCGTCCGGACTTCCAAGCCCAGACACATGTCCTGACACCCTTCTAATTTTGATTATAATGTGCTTTCAATTTCTATTTTGACTTTTTTATGAAGTTCTGCTCTCCAAAGTCTGATTACGTGATTTACCCATGTTAGCTCGCATGGTTATGCACTTCTGTTATGAAGGTTAAGTTTCTATTTTGGGACCAAGTTTCTTTGATTTCTGAACAATGGATAGCTGGGTCGAGCTATCCTGTAGCATGTTGCGTAGACGTCTACCTTTTCTGTACACGGGCACTTCCCCATTTTTGTTCTGGGACCGACGAGTCCATTAGTCTTCGGACCATTTTTGCGTTGTCGAGGATCTTTTGATTCATGGGTCTTTGACCCTTTCTGTGTGTGCTTTGAACTAGCATCCCATTCTATTTTGTGAACTTGTTAAGTGAGTTTTGACTTCCGCTTTTGTATAGTTTTTTGAGCTTTGACAGCTTTGACATAAGACTCTGTTTTGCAAAGACTACAGTTTCGATGTGTTTATATACTTATAATGTTATGTTATTTGCAAAGTTTTGAGCATACTTCATTGATGAAGTTTTCCACTTACTGAGTTATGTTTGCTCACCCCCTTTCCACTTATACTTTACAGATTGATCAACGATTGATCTTGCTCTATGTTCTGGTGACTTTTAGTTTATTTCTATTTTGGAAAGCTTACTTAGTTTTGTACTTTGACATTGGTGTAGCCTACATGCCATTCATTTGTATTGACATATGATTTGGGATATTTGTAAACCTTTGTTATTTATTATTAATATAATTATTTATCTTCGGGGTTTGATTGTGATTCGATTAGTAACCTTGCGCACTTTCGGTTTGCATAATGTGCGGTCTGTACCGGCCTTAGAACTAGCTTAGTTTTGGGGTTGTTATTTAGTGGTATCAGAGCTAGGTTTGCTTTTACAGGGTGTGTTGGGTGTGTCTGCTTGTCTGCGCTTCAGTGTTGTCTAATTTTGATGTGTTTGATTGTGACTAGTAAGTTTGGATATTTGAATTCTTAGAATGCCACCACATAGTTAGGTCCGGTGAAATACCCCTAAGGTTTATAAACCTAATTAAAAGATAAATCATGGAATTATAAAGGCTAATGAGCCTTAAAGAATTAATAATCATGAAAACTCCTAGCACACTTATATAAAATATACATAGTCCATGAAGGTTATTAAACCTTATATAAATTCATGGACATAAATGGAGCATTATTAAAGGAGGAAAGCAACTTAATTTGATTTATCATGTTATACATTACTATATGAGCAAAGAACACAAACACTTAAGGTAAAATGTACCTTAAGAAGTCATAATGACTTGTAGGTAGAATAATCACTTGGAATGCAAGTGCACACACCTTAGGACATCAAATTACATGTGTTACACCAGTTAACACATCAAACAATTCCAAGATACACAAGATGTACAAAAAGAGCTTCAATATCAAAGGTGAATCAAAGCATACATTTTTACTAGTCACAATGAATTGTAAAGTATACCAATCACTCAAAAATACGAATTAACACATTTTAGGACAAAGGAATCTTGTTGGTAACAAACTAACACATGATATAAGTCCAAGTGTACAACTTATAAGTTATAATATTACAAATAAAGCAAAAAGATACATTTACCCCTAAAACTAAATGTTAGGCGGCAATGCTTAAAATGGTGGATCACACCTTGACAAATTTGTTCTAAAATATCTTAAGAAAGCTAGCTTAGTCACCAAAGACTATTCAAGACCCTTGCTTTAGTCATTAAGTCATAAAAAGACAAAAGTTTATTCTCTTTCCTCCTCTCCCATTTCCAGCCGTGAGCCTCCCCTTCATTCTCTCCATTTTACTTCAACTTGAGTTCTAGAGCAAGCTTGGTAGAAATTTAACTCCAAGAGCATAAGGTAAGCTCTTAAGTCATATATAATACCATTCTCTTCCTCTTTTCAATACCTATCCAATGAACTAACTTCCAACTCACCTACATCCTTCATTCAAGCCGATTTCATCTTGGAAGAGGACCACATTTCTGGCTGAAACAAAGTTTTGGGAGCAAGGAAAGACAAAATCATTCCTTAAGGTAAAAATATGTTCTAAGCTTCCACCTTCCTTTATATTGTTGTAATGGATGATTTCCATGAGTCTTCCTACTCATTTTATTCCTTTTATCGTGCTAGAACATCAACTATTTCAAATTCCAAAGGGGGTGGCCGAAAACTTCATAAAATCATTCTTTAAGGAGTTCTTCAAGGGTAAGTTAAACTAGACCTTCTCATGTGCTTTAATCAGCTTAATTAGCATGGATTTAGAAGATAACTAACACTCGTCATGTCCTTCAAAAATAGGCCGAGATTGACCTTGGTAAAGCCTTGAAATTCTAAGGTAATTTCACCTCAAAAAGTTCATGTTTATGACTTACAATTTCCTGTCAGGATTAGTCCATTTCAAGAGCTTAATCATGTCTTATTCTTGCTGTTAAAATCATGTCAAGAGGCTGATCAAAAACCCCCTTGGCAGCCGTGAGCATTAAGCGTGCAAAAAATCAAGGAAAAGTCATTTTCAAAGGGTAAGAACAAAATCTAAACCCTAGACTTGGTTAATAATTACATGAGCTTTGTATTAGTGTATAAATCTGATCTACCATTACATTAATGTGTAGAAACTTGAGTGGTGTGAAGAAAACCAAGTGTTAGACTTCAAAATACAAGGTAAAACCTTAATGCACATTTTTATGCTTTCAGGTGTTTTATTCTTGTGTATTCTGTTAAGGCCAAGAGTGGACTGATAAAAATGGTCAAGTTTGACCCTAAAATGTCTAGGAAATAATATAGCCAACTTTGGTTAGTTACTTAAATGATATAATGCCATAATTGTCAAATTTAAGATATTATGGGGTAAATTTGTAATTACCATAAATATCTGGGTATGCAGCAGTAAGGCCGTGATTGTTATGCATTTTTAAGACCATTTAAGTGTAATTTTAAGTTATACTATGGTTTGTAATAAGGCCATGTCATTAGGCCAAGTTTATAAGAGTTTAAATGCTTTTAAGAACTTTTAAGTTTTAAGCATTTGGGTAGTTTCTGGTGGATGAGTAAACTTACTAAAAAATGGGTTATTTTAAGTGTTAGAAACACCTAGTAAAGGTGGAATTAAAAATACCTAAGAGTTAGGTAATGTTAAGTTGGAAAAAGATGTCAAAAATGACATATAAAAGTGTTAAGGAACTTAAGGAATGCAATAGCAAGTTTGAGAGTGCTATGTGAGTGTAATACTGTATATAAATAATATTTGAAGTGTCTAAGTGTGACATAGCATGAAGTTAGACCTTAAAAGGTTTTATGTTGCAAAATGTAAGTTTTTGTAAAGTTAAAGACTTAAATGCAAGTCTTGGAAAAGAATGGGGGAAAAACTGTAAATATGGAAAAAAAATTATCAATGCAATACCTTGGTGGTCAACCTTTATAAGGGAAGAGTGTTGACCAAGTTAGGTGGAGAAATAAAGAGAATAGCAATTTTAATGAAGTTTAGAAGCTAAATGTAAGTTTTATAAACTTATGGGGTTAAAGTGCAACTTATGAAAGTATAAGTGTTGTTATGCAAATAAAAACGGACTAAAGGTCTATTATGAAGTTTTGGAAGAAATTGGGTAAGTTTTGGAGTTATATAAATAAGTATTGTATAACATAAAGTTTAAGGATGAAATTGTAATAATTTGATAGCAAATGGGGTCAAATTGTAATTTCCAAAAGATTTGGGTTAAAGAAATAATTCTGGAGAATTTTGTATGTTTGGAATATAAATAACCCAGTTTGAGACTTTAGGTTATAACTATACAAGATAAAATGTTATAACATATGGTATAACATAAGGTTGTAATGTCGTAAAGGAAAATGTAGCAAGAATGTAAATTATGGAAACTTTAGGGCGCTGTATGAGATTTTACGGAATGGATAGTGAAATTATAATATGATGACAGAATGTCATTGAATGACAACGCATATTAAGTTAAATACTAGCTAAGGAAAGTTAGTACAAGTTTAAAGAGCTTTGGAATAACCTTGAATTATAAGGAATACATGGAGTATTACAATTGCCTAAATAAGTTGTAAATGAATGTATATTGGGAGAGAAATTTAACATATTAAGATGAGAGCTTAACATATGTTAGAACCATATTATGAAACATTAGACATAAAAGTCTAAGTTAATATGTTATGAGTTGGACTAAAGAAAGAATTATATAATTCAAAGGAATTAAATGGTGAATTATACAAAATGTAGACTTGCATACTTTAGTTAAGTCAACTACATTGACTTAGTCAACTCAATCGACCAAGAAGGTCAACATTGACAAACTCATAAGAAAGATGAGACTTATAAATGAATTAAACATTATAAGGTCAAATGTACAACTAGCATATAGTAACAAAAACTATATATTCATATATATATATATATATATATATATATATATATATATATATATATATATATCACACACACACACACTTGCATACGTAATTAAACCTATGAATTAATGAGATAGGTTATTAGGATTTTATCCTAAGTTGTAAGACATAAAACAATGTTGTTAGTACATTAATTAACACATTTACATGACTAATCCCGACTCACTCGAAAACCCGTGAAAAGATGACTAGATAATCACGGGGTAATTACCGGAGGAATTAGTACATTACCTTAACTCTTAGATTTGTATTGCCTACAAACCAATAACTAATGCTCCTAAAATCAGGTGGAGAATAGATATGGAATCCAACACAAGGGAACTTATCTTTCGAGAAACAGTCCATGACATTACAAAAACTTAAAGTTGAACAAGGTTTTAAACAAATTTAAGTAAGCATGATAATTCTCAACAAGAGATTTCAAAACCAATTCACAAAAGTTACCCTCCCCTACACTTAAATTGAAAACATTTTCACTAACCATCAAAGAAAATTAGGGTAGGAGCACAAGACCAGTGCTCTTTGTGGATAATGTGAGTAAGGAAGCATCTGTGGAGGAAGTTGGGAAGTTTCTTTCGGAGCTTTACAAATTCGAGGATTGCTCCATTTTCTGTAAGAACATAGTCAATAACCGCTTGCTCATGTACTGACGGAGTTCAACGAAGTCTCTTACGTTGATACTGCAACCAAAGTCTTTGCACGAAAGGTGGTACTTAGGTCATAACATGTTTATTGGGAGAGCAAAATATGCTCGGGAACTCAAGTACGGTGTTTTGCAATGAAACGACGATGTAGTTGAGCAGGGCAGGAGTCCGATAGTTCATGAGAATGTTATCCCTAGTGGAGGTTGTGTTGTTAACGAACTGAACGATTCTTTGAAGGAGGGGCGACGACTGTGTGTTGTTGCAAAATCAAGTGAGGTTTTCGAGTCTGGCGTGAGCAGCAGTTTCTCAATCAGCATTGACGATCTTGTGGTGATTGTGGAGACGGGGAGCGCTGAGATTGAGGTTGAGCAGTTGGAGCGACAGACGTATGATTCCAATCGAAACCAACCATTGGAGTTTGACTCCAGAATGGAAGTTCCTCCCATGGCGGTGGTCTCGAGAAGAGAAGTGATCGAGGGTCTATTGAGGCGGCGCCTACCATTCCTCAGGTTGACAATACAGGGACTCGAGTTAGGAGTTTTGGTTATAGTCGGGAAAGGGGTTTGACAGTGGGAAGTGGGGAGCCAAACTTTTGTTGGAGCAGTAGGTCCCATAATTTGTTGCCTGGCACAATTCAGTGAGCGTACCCACTTATGGGTGGTACAGGGCCAAATTTCCTAGAGTGGGATTCGATCAGTGTGGCCAGGCCAAATGGGGGCTAGGCTCTAGGTGAGGTGGAGATTGGTCAGGATGTGAATATGCTAGTCCCCCTTGAAACTGCCTGAACCCACCAAGTTCAGTTGTGCAGACTAATTTGGTAGGTTCTAATTGGGCTGGTGTTCGCAATCCAGTCTCTATTCATGAGCCTGGTGCTAGGATAAGGGTGGCTCATGACCCAGTTGTTGAAGAGATTCTTAGTAATGATCAAAATATGGCTGAGATCTACGGAAAGGGGTGCAGTAAGGATAATAATCTTGAAGAGTGTTTAGAAGTGACAATATCCAATGTTATTGCTACAGTAGGTGGGCATAACCGGTTTGGTTGTGAGGGTGGGTGTTCCCAGAGAGAGTCGGTGGAAGAAGATGTTGGCGGAGAAGACCTTAAGAACCTTTTGATGAGCCATAATTTCCTCTAGGCTTTGAGCCGCTTGGAAGTAAGAAAAACATAGCAGCATCCCGAGGTAGCCTGCGTGCAAAAGGAAGCGAGGCAAACTCCTAAGGTAGCTCAAGAGCTTGGATGCCCTGTTTATAACGAAGAGTGTGCTCTTAGGAATATGGAAGACATTATCCAACAGTCGAGCAAGAGATCATCTCAAAAGATGCAGGGAGTTGAGGTCGGTTCCAAAGATAATGGGGTTAGGCAATAGGCCAACTTAGCCAACCCTAAGCCCAGATGCAGGCTTCAGCAAATTTTCGCATGCTAGTAAATTCACATGTAAGAATAAGAGCATAGCAAGGCCTAGTAGTTGAGGACATAATTAAGTCGTATGGCTAGTAAGGCTGGGTAAGAACTGTAGGAAGGTTGAGGGTAGGTGAGTAGTTTGTTTTCCTTTAGCTTACAGCTTGCACTATTTCTCCACTTATGTAGACCCATTGGCCTATTGCCGCTAACAATTAAAAAAACAAAATATAATAAACAAGAAACGCCAAGCTAGTAGAAGGCTTCCATGGAAAACAAAAAAAAAACATAAAGAAAGAAACACGTGCTCCCCTAAGAGTTGTTGTTGCTATGCATGAACAACACTTTCCCCTCCCCCTAATTAAGCTTTACCCAAAAGTGAGTATAGGTTGGTTGCAGTGTAGACATGAAATTAGATATGAACAAAAGATAATTGACTGAACCAAGTACATTGGGGTTAATAAGCAACAAAAACAAAGAAAACAACTAAAGTAAAATATGAAAGAAAAAAGTGGAAAAAAAGGAATTATTTTTGCTTCCTCATAAATTGCCTTTATTTAAAGTCTTTGACTAGATTATATCACCATAAAGCAACTGACATTTATAGGTTAGGTGTTGGAAGAACAATAGTAAAAATAAGAAGTTAGTAAGCCTACATTCATCCAAATGAGAGTTATGTTTTCCTTAGCATCTTCTTCTTTACGTTGATGTAGCATGCAATCTCTATGTAAACTCCCCCATGAAGGAAAGCAAAATGATGGAAAGAACCTAGCAATATAGATGGGAAACATCTGCATGATCATTGGGATCATATGTAAACATATATAAAGGTAGGCTTGAAAGGATTCATAACATTTGGGTCGAGGAGTACAAAAGAGTGACATGGATGGATGATGAGTCAAAAGAAGCCTAGATGCGGTCATTAAGATGAGAAGGGTAGTTATGGAAAATAGTCCAAGTAAAAAAGAATCAAGGCATAACGTAGTAAATGAACATGAGTATTAAAGATCCAAAGACATTGTGGATCAAACAAAAAAAGATCCAAAAACACACCTTACTTCTAAGGATAAATTTATGGATTTTTCTAAGTTTGAATGTTGTTACACTCATACAAAATTAATACTGAAAGACCATTCATTAGTTAGCTTTTGAAGTTAACAAATTTCAACGGGTATGATCTTCTCTTTACCGTTAATTTTAACTAACTCTGATTTTACAAAACAAAAAATGATCTTAATACATTATTTTTGGTATTTGTTGTAAGATTTTATATTTTTTTGTAATGATTAATACATTTTTTACACATTTTTATACTAAAACTATTTTATTTTATATTGATATATCTAACCATCAATAAATATACGATAAGTTTCATCCTGTGACCAAGAAAGTTATAAGATATGATCGATACTAAATTACTAATAGAAGGAGAAAAAAAATACTTAAGAAAAGCTTTTTCTTGGTATAGTGAGAGATAACAATCCAAAATTGATTGAAACAGTACCTGATCAGATTAATCTGTGACATTAATTTATATATGATCTTGGAAACCCAAAAAGATGCGGCTGGGTTCGGAGGTGGTGTTATTGTGGTTGTTTTGGGTGGTTTCCGCGTGGGTTTTATGTTCTATTCCAATAATATATTGTCACATATAAAACAACCATAAAACAACTAACCAAAACAACCACAAAACAACCATACCGAACGGTTTCATATGATTACTAATCAAATTGACAAACTAGCTGGTTGGCTTTCGACAAACCTTCCCTATTTTCATTTTCTAATAGTTACGTTAGTAGTTGTAATCCTCCGATATATTTCACCTTTTTGGTCAAAAGGAAAGCCTAAAATCCTGAAATATTTGTCTCCACTACCTCCTCCGATCTAGTCAAGCCCAATTAATAAATAATTTATATAGCTAATAGAGTCGATAATCTTAATTACATAAGCCAGTCAAATCACTTTTAGATCCATACTTTGATACGATGTCATAAACGCAAGTTGCCCAACAATATCAAATTTGTCGCTTTGACCCTGTGATTTGATCCGATTCAGAATTTATTGAAGTGGTTGATATGAAGTGAAAGAATGGATTAATTATGAAATATACCAATTTGAACTTTGAACTTGTTTTTTTAGTGCTTTATTTATTTGAATAAATACAATTTAAACAAATTTTAACACCATTATATCAAAATTTATAATACTATTATTGTGTGGATATCAATCCTACTAGAAGATGGGTAAGTTTTAGAACTTAGAAGTTTTGCTTGGAGCAAGACATATATGGGTGTTTGTTTTGGGGTAATCAGGAAAGGGAATCATTTCGATTTCCTTTTCTGTTTGTTGTTTATCCAGTTTTTCCTATTTTCAGGAAAGGAAATGGATTCCTCCAAAACCCTCTATCTTGATTCGTCACCCCATATTAGGGAGTAGAATTCCTTTCCCCAATACACTTTGACCGATAACATATGACCATTGACCGATGACTAATGACCATTAGCCGGTAACCGGTGAATGTTGACTGGGAATTAATGGCCATTGACCAGCAGTCGGCAACCATTGACCATTGACCGTTGGCCGTTGACCGGTTATTTATTTCATTCTCCCCAGCTCAAACAAACAACTAGGAAAATCAATGGGAATTCTTTTCCATTCTCTTCATTCTCTTTCCTGCTTTCATTCTGTTTCCCCCACTTGAAACAAACGTCCCCTAGGTTTCTCTGAAAAATAGGTAGTGTTTTAGAAGAAAGAGGAAGTCTGGAAGGAAGTGTGGTATGACCCATTGGTCTGTTATGGAGGTATGTGACTTCAAAAAATATTGTTACTTAGTAAAGTTTATTGATTTGTTTTTCATAGATAACATGTTTTTTTATTAATTTGTACAATCCAAACAACCTAGGGGTTCATAGTATGGATTTTATGTCATGTGATATATGTATAATGTAGTTACTCTATTTTGTTGGTTCTAGTGAGCCACTGAAGAAGGCAAAAATAAATATTATCATTAATTAATTGAGTGTACTCATATTATGCTTTATACATAAACAAACAGTGTTTTAGTTTCATTATATTCTTATTGAAGGTATTTTAGCATGTTGGTAGCTACTTCCCACATATCATGAATTTTATCCTACAAGGGATTGGCATAGTACATCTATATGAATTTAGTTTAACTGTGCACTAGCATGCAGTTACTGATCTTTTTTCTCAATTTGAAGCAAATGAGTACTTTTTCTATGTCACTAAGTATTAAAACTACAAACCGTGTTCTCCCTAAGGCAGGGGCGACTGGTGGACTTCTTCTTCTTCTTCTTGATTCATATGTCATCCTTTGGATCACCTAATGACTACGCATCTCTTTTGAGCTTTGTTCCCTGACAAGTGCAAGCATGCTTGATTGCACTAGTTGATGGGGCACTTAGGGGAGTTGAATCGTTTGTGCTTTTTGTTTTCTTTGTAGCTTAGTTCTCACCTAGGGCTACATGGTCATCATTGCCTACCACTGTTTGCATGTGTTTTCCTCTCACTATTGTTACTCTATTTTAGCTAATTATTGGGTTTCTCCTTTTTTTTCTTGTACACTTCTATTTCTATCTTGTTCTGCTCCTCTCTTCCGTCTTTGTCTCTACCTCACACTCTCTCATTTTGGCCTTTTCCTTCTTAATTTATTCGTTGCATTGAGGGGACAAATAAGGGTGTAGATGAGCTTGCCATGCACTATGTGGGTCTTATGCTTATGGCTGAGGAGGAGTACGCATGGAGGTTGATGATATGTTGGATTTGCTAACTACCATCCAGCATGAGCGGTGCCTATGTGGTAAGTTATTTCTTGCTAAAAGTGTGAATGTTCGGGCTATGGAAAGAACTCTAAGTAAGGTTGGAAAACGGAGGATTTCTTGAAGGTTTGAAACCTTGGTATGGGCTTATTTCTCTTTGAATCTAGTGATGAAGAGCGGTTTCTTGCGATCCTATGGCAGGGGCCATAGACATTTGATGGGTGTCTTTTAGTTTTTGTTGAGATTGGTAAGTCAAAAGCCCCACGGGACATGAGTTTAAGTTGATACTCTTTTGGATACGGGTACATGGTATGCCCTTTTCTTTTTCTTCACCGGTAGTTTGCAAGGGATAGGGTAATCGTAAGTTCATCGAATTCCAAGAGGAAGAGCGTTGGGCTGGTGGGGATTTCATGCACATCAAGGTTTGGATAGATATTACTAAGCCTATCCTCCAGCATGTTATAGTCCTATTTCATGGTGCTAATACAATCTTGCACTTCACATATGAGCGACTCCCCAACATTTTCTTTTACTGTGGCCTATTCTTGCACGGTACTCGTGATTGTTCATATCAGACAGAGGCGACGAGCTATGACTTTCCTTACGGTCTGGTTGAGAGTTGGTGGTTTGGGTGAGGGTTGATTAGGGTTGGATGGCTCTGAAGGTGGAGTGGAAGGTAAGAAACAGTAGGGGGTGTATTTCCAAGGTAATGATCCAGGAGTGGTTACATCAAATGAATCTCATGTGGCTGACTGCCTTATTTCTGGATATGCTTGTGGTAACAGGGTTGAGGAAGTGGGTCAACATGTTGAGCATGCAGCTTCTAGTTCTGAGGCAGATATAGTCTTGCTTTAGGTTGCCTCTACTTACCCTAATCGTATTGTGTGAAGAGAAAAATGTAGTTGGTTGAGTATGACTCGTCGCTATAAAAGCTTATAGAGAGACATGGTTTGGAGTTGTCTTACACAAAGAGTCATAGTAATTGTTCATTGTCATCTACAGCGGCGCCCTTGGGTGTTTCTCAGGGCCGTCGAGAATAATGTATTGCCTAGCTATGAACTGTCAAGGGCTTAGTGATCCTCGAGTAGTTTGTTAGCTCCTGGGCCTGATCTAGGATGAATCACCAGCACTTGTTTTTTTTCAGAGATGAAATTTGTAGAAATGAGATGGGTAGGGTGGCATCACGACTTCAAAATTACAATTGGTCTGCGGGTGATAGCATGGGGCGAAGTGGGGGAGTGTGTGTTTTTAGAAATCTGACTATGATGTACGATTGTTAACTTATTCAGGCCATCACATTGACTATCTGGTGGTCGATGTTTGGGGTAATGAGTGGCGGTTAACGGGTATTTACAGTTGGGCAAGAAGGCAGGAAAAATAGCGAACATGGAGGTTAATGAAGGATTTGAGTTTAAAGTGGTATGGGCCCTAGCTTGTTTGTGGGATTTTAATGAAATCTTATATGGTTATGAGCAGCGATTAAGGGCTCTTTAGAGTTGTAGAAGTATGATGAACTTTTGTGATTGTGTCACTGCTTGTGGGTTGCATGATCTTGGCTTTGTGGAAAAGATTTTACTTATAATAATTGGAGATGGGGCGATGGAATGCAAATAGTGTACGGGTAAACCTAATATGGCAAGTGTACCAGTCTATCATAGCTAGTTTTCCTAAAGTATCCCTTCATGTTATCGATCCAACAAAGGCAGTGTCTAGTTTGAGTCTCTATTCTAATCTAATGAATAAAATTTGGAAATAAAATAATAGGAAATTAGGGGTTTGAATGGCAAAAATAATAAACTAAATTGAAAACAATAAAAGATGATCTTCTTGACATGCTAAACAGAGGAATCCTGGTTTACTACTTCTCCCTAGTTCTTCAATTCCCCTTCCTATGTGTTTTCTTAATTCTAGATTGCAACCTCAGATCTAAATTAATCTATAACCGGTCTCCCACAAGATAGATTCTTACTAGCAATTCCTAAATCTTAACTCTTGTTATGAATTTATTAAATAACTAGTAGCATTCAAGATTCATCTGGTTCTAGTTAGCTAATCCCCAGGAATTACCGTCTTAAGTTTCACTAGTAGTATTCCTATGGTCTAATGAATGTTGCAGTTCTCACTTGTAAGCAGTCAAACCAAATAAACTCAAGCAATCATAAATCACAAGAGACTTTAATGATGAATTAAGGAATAAAACTATAATATGTATAAAATTATTTGTAACAAAAGGATAAAGCAATCACAAACTAGGAATCTACAATTAACTAGAAATATGAACAACTACTTAGACATAGGAGACAAAGAAATAATAACAATGATAAAGAGATTAGAAAACATCATCTAATTGTTGTAGAACTAATGATGAATCTAGTCTCTATCTTCTGCTCCCATTTCCAAGTTGCTCTCTGTTTTCTTTGTCTCCTTCCCTCTTCTATCGACGACTGAGTTTTGGAAATTGGAAGAATAGAAGATCCTCTACTCTGATTGATTAATATCAATATATATACTTTGCCTTCTTGTTAATGAAACGTTGTGCGGGGTTGTATCTCTTTGGTCTGGGAAAAATACCAGGACCAGCTTTATAGATGTCTAGGCGAGTGAATTCCCATTCAGATCCGGACATAAGCCGAACAGCTGAACGGATCACGTGACTCCTTTCTCCATAAGTGTGGTACGAGAGTGTTTTAAAGTACAAAAACCCGGACCTCCCCCAAAATAAGGCAATAGCTCCCATCTCGAATTGGTCCAGGTCTACAGATCCGGATAAAAACTTGGACCACCCCTAAACTTCACCAGAAAGCTTGTTTTTCTTTAGTTTGGTCCAGCCTTGATCTTTAAGCTCTTGGCATGCACTTTTAGACCCTTCTCTTCAGTATTTTTTACCCGTTTAAGCATAAAACCACAAGGGAAGTTCTTTGCATATAATATATAATATAGTTTATGTATAAGTAAGGGATTATCACATACTCCAATAACATATTAATCAAATTAAACATAGAAATATGAATAAATTCCGCACTTATCAAATAATAGGCTTGATCATTTCCTGGGCAATGATGCTTGGCGTGCTTTGTTCCTTGAGGGTACAAACTTTCATCTTAAATGGGTTTGTTCTGATCATAGGTCAATTAAGTTGATCCTAAGATTTGTGGTGCATCAAGGCTTCGAGCCATTTAGGTTTGAAAATTGTTGGGTAGTGAGTAAGGAGTGCAGAGAGATAGTTTGACGTATTTGGACTAGTGTTGACCTACAAGAAGATGGCTATCAAAAGAAAGTTGTGGCTTGTGGCCATCGGTTAAGAAGGTGGGGTGGTTGAAATTGAAGGAGGAGAATCCTTGTCTTCAAAGTGTCAAAGAGGAGATGCATCATGTCACTTCTGCCACTCCCACGGTCTTAAGTGAAGTCAGCTGTCACGGGAATTGGTTTGCTCCTCGGGGAGGAAATGCGGTGTTGTCAGCGTTCTAGGCAGCGGTGGTTGCGGGAAGGTGACCGGAATATTTCCTTCATGTTCAGTCGATTTAGGGAGAGATCTCATAAAAATACAATTCATAATTTGTTAAATGGTCATGGGGTCTTAGTTACAGATTGGGGTGTGACAGAGAGTGTTGCCCGATAGTACTTTTAAACTCTTTTTACCTCTTCCAATGTTAAAGTTAACCATCACTTGCTTGCATGTGTAGAGAACCTAGTACCAGTAGAGATTAATGCGCTCATAGGTGAACCTTACACAAGGATGGAGGTTGTACAAGCTATGAAGGAGATGAATCCAAACAAGGCATCTGGCCCTGATGGGATAAACGGTACCTTAATTTCTTATTAGGATATTGTAGGAGAAGATTTTATTTCTACAGTGCTTAACTTCTTGAACATGGATGCGCTGCCATATAATATTACTCACACTTTTCTTTTATTAGTTCCAAAGAGGAAAAGAGCTAATAATTTTCTTTCTGATTTTCATCCTATCTCACTTGCAACACTATCTATTGTGTTATAGCCAAAGTGTAACACCCCCATTTTCTAACCTCTTAATTACTCCTAAATCATTTCATTAAGCAGCGGAAGTCATAAACTCTTGGTGTTACCGTCACACTCTTTCAAGAGTGTTAAGGCTATGTGGGAAAACCTTTGCTCATTTAGATTAAGGAAAAACTGAAGATCTAACTTCTCACGAGAAATTGGCATGACCTTTACGAAAATTTACGCCATTAACCAAACTTTTCAAAACTTGTTTAGACAATACGAACAAGGGAATCCACACCGGGATCCCAATCGACCACATAGTTATGAGAGTCACATACCCTCAACCAAAAGACTGGTTTACATGCATCCAAAAGGATAGCTTAAAGGGGAATTAATATCATACATTTTAAATCCAAAAACAAAAGGAATACCAGTTGGAAATTCCCCCGGGACCCACACTCTCAAAGTTCTCAAATACCTGTGAAGAAACATTCAAGCACAAACAGGCATACAAACATAAACCGTCAGTATAAATTGAGCAAACACTAAGTGCCTAAATCGGGTCTTATAAGTAGGCATTGTTTACCCGATTACACATAAGCACTCATAATCTATACAAAGTCATGCAAAGTTACCCATCCACTTATGACATTGCATGCTCAATAGTTCACATATCACCATTCTCAAATTTAAGGCATATTTCCCATTTATATGAGTATCAATGTCTTAACTTAGGTTACAAACCATTTCACAATTCATTTCCAAGGCCCACGACCATCATAAGGGAAAGAATTTCCCACAACTCAAATTCCAAAGGCACAAGGTCAACCACAAGGGAAAAAATTTCTTAGCATTCCAATCTCAAAGGCACAAGGCCTATCATAGGGGAAAACATTTTCCAACATTCCAAACCATACCACCTCACTCTAGAACCTTAAGTGTGTTCACCCCCTATAGTATCTTTAAACTATAGAGTAAATACTAGAGCTTACTGGACCACCAAGGTACTGGGCTGACTATCAAGGTCTTACGACCATACTGCCAGCGATTTTCGGTCGTCCCCATCATCAAGTTCATCATCAATCAGTTTCCTCATTAACATTTCAATTCCATATTAATAACACCAGATTATCAATCATTAGACAATTCAATACTTTATCAATTCATTTACCTTGATAACTTCCATGTGAATATAATAGTTTTCCAAGAAAATTCACACACCCTCTTGCAATCAAGAGGTTATCCAAGCATTCACATTCACAGGGGTTAGTCTTATAATCGTTACAATGCACACACAATGATCATTAGGATCTTACCATGCTATTACCTTCCTTTATTGGCCATTCAAGGATCCAACGAATTCCTTCACATCCCCTTGTCCACCAGAGGGATTTCAATAGTTTTTTGGACCAATCGGTATCATAACAAATCATAACACACATTCCCTTAGGGCACACACATGGATAGACTTAGGTTCACCTTTTTGGAAGCATAACCTCTTGCCTTGCTCCATAGTCCTTATCTACAAAGCTTAGAGCCTTCAATAGCTTATAAATCATCACAAAAGAATACAATTAACACTTTCCCACATCAACCATAACTATACCATTCCCATTATCTCAAACCCTACAATTTCCTTAAGGTTCGAAATTCCATCTTTAAGGGTTCCAATCATTCAAATCTTGGTCTTAAGAGTATTATAAATTATATAAGAGATTTAAAAACCAATAACTCATATTTTTAATATCAAATTCGAAGTCAAGCAGCCATCAAATGGGTTTTGACCAAACTTCTTCAAATCTCATTATTTTTTGTTCAAAAGAACAACAATGAAGAATTAAGAAGCTTTTACACATGACTTAAGCCAAAATTCAAGAGGAAGAAGTATAGCAAGAGAAAACATCCTTCTACCTTGAATAGTAACAATGGAGGAAGTGAAAAGCTTCAACCCTTGAAATTCATGCTCTAAAGGACGAAATCACTTAAAACCTCAAGGAAAACCCTCACTTTGGCTATTCAATGAAGGATTGAACTGCCATGTTCTTCCATGGATGGAGAGCCACGAAATTTCTGAGAGGGAAAAGAGAGAAAATCGGATTGGGGAAGAAAGAAGAAGAATGAGGAGAGAGAGAGAAGGAATTCACTTCTTTAACTTAAGTGGCATGTGCCTTGCACATGTCATCTCCTTCTACATTTTATTTTCATAAACAGCCCTTAAAATCTATATAATTTTATTTTAAACCCTCCTTTTCAAATTCTAGAAGTTTTCATAATTAGACACGACACGGTTTTGCCATTTTAGGCAAAAATGTGCTTTAAGCCTTTAAATCTCCAAACTTAACTAAAACTTGGCTTTTCTTTTCAAATTTTTTCTACATCATTAAAGTAGGACAAAAACCTCTATTTGGAGGTTAGAAATCACCATTCAAGGTCAAAGTATTTCTAACCACTCAAAATTACCCAATGCCCCTTAAGGCCAAAATGTGCTTTAAGTGAGGTTCTTCATAACTCTTGAGCTATTGATCTATAAATAACCCTTTAAAACTCTTGTTAAGCACATAAAATTAGGATTAAATCACTAATATAAATCTTATTAAATCGGGTTATTTCATAAAGTGCTAGTTAATAGAATTGAGTTGGCACTGCCTTATGTAATTTCTAAGAACCAAGGCGCATTTGTCTCGGGTAGACTTATAACTGACAATATTATTATTGCTCATGAGCGTCTACATGTTATGCATACATCTTAAGTAGTGAAAAAAGGCGTTTTGCTTATAAGATTGACACGTCTAAAGCATTTGATCGGGTTGAATGGCCTTTTGTTCTTGATGTCCTTAGAAGTATGAGGTTTCATCATAACTAGCTTCACCTGGTTTAGAAGTGCTTGACTATGTTTTCAATGCGGTTATTGTAAATGGATATCTTGGGCAAGTGTTCTATCCAAAACATGGGATTAGGCAGGGGGATCCCTGTCGCCTTTTTTGATTATTTGCTACATGAAGATCATGTCTTCTAGTCTTAAACTTGTCTATGATGTTGGGCTGATTCAAGGCATTCACATAGGGCCTAGATATCAATGTCTCAAACTTGTTTTTTTGAAGGCTTTTGTGTTTTATTTAGAAGGGAAAGTGAGGCAAATGCATTGGCTTTTCAAGAGGTTTTGCATGATTTTACAGAGGCCTATAGGCAGTGTACTAATCTTCAGAAGTCAAGCATGATGCTTTCTAATGGAGTACCTGGGAGTTGGCGTATGAGCATCACTAACTGTTTTGCCACTCGAGAGGTTAATGATTTTGGGCTATATTTAGGCTTTCTTAGTGTAATAGGAAGATGTAGAACAAGGGTGTCTGAATATATCAAGGATCACTTGCTCAAAAAGATTTAGTGTTGGGGGAGGACAGTCTCTCAAGCTAGGCGTGGTATTCTCATAAAAAAAATGTATTAAAGGCTATCCCTTTTTATATCATGAGTGTGATCAAGTTGCATGTTACTCTTATTAAGGGTTTATATAGAGATTTTGCGGGATTTTAGTGGGCTGAAGGGCTCCAAAAGAAAGGCATTCATTGGAAAAATTGTAGTTCATGTGCTAAACTTTGACATCAGGTGGGTTAGGCTTTTGTGATATGCTATCTTTTAACTATGCTCTACTAGCCAAGCATATCGGTTGCATCATTTGTCATCCATTTTCTTTGTTATTTAGGTTAAAAAAGGATCTTTATTTTAGAGATAAAGAGTCTTGGATGTTGATATGGAGACCAGGCCAAGCCTATTTTGGTGGGCTCTACGGTCTAGTTTCTATCTAGTTAGGGAAGGGGCAAGGAGGTGCATTGGTAATGGTGAAGCTACATATTTAATGGGTAGGTGAATAACAAAGGATAGTGGCCAGCCATTTGCGTGGAAATTGTCAGAGTCTAAAATATAAGGTAAGGTCTTGTGGCTCATTAATCCTTTAGATTGGAGCTAGCGTAGTCTATGGTAAGATAGTGGTTTGTGGAGAAATATGTGGAGAAGATAATGGTTATTCCCCTTGATTGCAATAGCTCAAATGATACCTTGATATGAGGTGCCACTAAATCAGGGAATTTCACGGTCATATCAGCCTACTTTTTGGCTTTGAATTTGAAGTATTGTGATGAGTGTAATGGATCAAACATTAGCAGGATAGGGCAACCGATGCATAGGGTGTGGAAGGAAGTTTTAACTACTCGAGTCAAACTTTTTGTGTGGCATCTTCTACATGGCTTGTTACCATGTAAAACGCTGATTTCATATAAGTTTAGGGATAATCTTAACCCGTCTTACAATTATGGTGATTTAGAAAGTTTGTGTCATATTTTCCTTGATATTCCTGCGGTTGTTGTTTTCTGGTCTCATGATATAGTTCTTTTCACCACCTAAGCTTACCACGGATAGAGTTTATTGATTGGTTTCTTCATCAATGACTTACTCTTAACCCCCTTGCTTGATTAACTTGTAAAGAAAAAGATATGAAGTGGGGATGGCATCTGAGGGTTTTCTTATTGTTGTTGCTATTGTTGAAAGAAGTACCAGAGTGGGGGCATCAGGCTAATTCCCCTGTGATCGATGTGCTGCTAGATGGTAGTGTTTTGGAGGGTGATGCTCATGGCTTAGGAGTTGTGTGTAGGAGGCGCAATGGTTTTCTGCTTGCGGTTGGGATAAAAGGTTCTCATGGGAGGTTATCATCGGCTATGACTAAGGCTAAGGCTTTAGAATTTGGTGTTGATTGTGCTCGCATGGGCAGGTTTTGGTTAAGTTTGTATTTTGTCTAACTGTAAGTCGAAAGTCGAATAATGACTAGGTAAGTGTTGTTAGCAATGTTTTAGATGATGTTAGGCAAATGTTGGATATGGTGTTTAAGGATGTTAATGTTGTTGATGTTTGTATAGGGTTTTTGTTTCAAGGGCTGATAATTTTACCACACATATGTTAGCAAATCTAGGTTGTGGGGGATGCAATGAAGGTGGTGGGTTGGAACGTTTCCAAGTTGTATTATGAATATGTACTTTACCTTAGAAAAGTGTTAAAACTACAAGGTTGCACTATGAGGGGAATATGGCCAAGTGTCCATATTGCATTAGCGTGAAATTATGATTTTTGAGTGTATGGATAGGTAATGCCCTTTATTGCATGTTATGAGGCATTATCTGCTCGAGATGATGAGTAGAGGTGTGCATAGTGGTAAACCAAAAATTTGGTAAACCGAATATCGGTTAACAAAATTTTTGGTTCAACAAAATTAAAATTCATTATCATTATATTTAAATTGGTTTACCTAAATCGGTTAATCTAAAAATCAATATGGTATAACTAGTTTACGGTATCCAATACTATGTAATGTTTTTTATATCGTAGAATGAAAATTTAAAATGAGAATTTTTTATAAAAAAAAAGATATTTCATGAAATGCCACTATATTTTTGGCTAATTCATGAAATGCCACTAAAAAAAAGAAAGTCACGAAATGCCACTATATTTTCGGAAAAGTCCATGAAATGCCACTATAGATAGAAAAAAGACAAAAAATACCCCTACTAGTTAACAAAGTACTTTTAATGTTCACAATATGCCCCTAAGTGTTAAAAATTAACAAAAATATCAAAATACAATAAAAATATAAAAAAGTATAAAATTTATAAAATTTAGAAAAAATAAAATTTAAAAAACTAAAAAATTTCAAAAAAAATTAAAATATCATTAAATATTAAAAAAATAAATATTTCATTTTTAAAATTAATCAATAGAATATTGAGTTCTAAAAAAATAATTTATACCAATTTTTCTACCAATTTAGTACAATAATTATACCAAATAAATACCATAATTTTTATCATACATTTTTTTAATTATTATTTTTTATCAATTTAGATTATTTATTTCTTCAAAGTAAATAATTTTTTTATATTGCCGATAAATTTTAAAAACTAAAATTTCTAAATATAATAATTTATTGGAAATAGAGTGACTGAGAATATACATATATATATATATATACATACAATATTAAATAGTAAAACTTGTTTGAAATGTAGAATAAAACGTTTTCAGAATAATAATATGCAATTTATTAGGAGCAAGTAATGATAACCAAAGAATGAATAAGTTGCATATTATTATTCTGAAAACGTTTTATTCTACATTTCAAACAAGTTTTACTGTTTAATATTGTATGTTATATATATATATCAGTCGCTCTATCTCCAATAAATTATTATATTTAGAAATTTTAGTTTTAAAAATTTATCAGCAATATAAAAAAGTATTTACTTTGAAGAAATAAATAATATAAATTGATAGAAAATAATAATTAAAAATGTATGATAAAAATTATGGTACTTATTTGGTATAAATTATGGTACTAAATTGGTAGAAAAATTGGTATAATTTATTTGTTTAGAACTCAATATTCTTATTATGTTATTGAATAAATTTTAAAAATGAATTTTTTTAATATTTAATGATATTTTAATTTTTTTCAAATTTTTTAATTTTTATAATTTTTTATATTTTTATTGTATTTTGATATTTTTGTTCATTTTTAACACTTAGGGGCATATTGTAAACTTTCAAAAATACTTTGCTAGTAGGGGTTATTTTGTCTTTTTTCTATCTAGAGTGGCATTTCATGGACTTTTCCAAAAAATATAGTGGCATTTTGTTACTTTCTTCTTTTAGTGGCATTTCATGTATTAGCCAAAAATATAGTGGCATTTCATGAATTTCCCAAAAAAAAAGCAAAACCATGATAAAAGTGACTAGACATACAAAACTAGAGCACATCCATCAAGTGTAGATAATCATTCAAAACACATACCTATAATTTTACCAAACAACATGAGCTTTAAAGGACCTTGCACCCTTTAACTTTTTCCTCGGTGTTGAAGTACTCCTACTTTCTTTGGTCTTTTCTGTCCCAATGTTGCTACATCACATATCTGCTTGCCAAATCCGAGATGACAAACAACAAAACTAGCCTCCACCCCTCTATTAACCTCCACCAATCTAACTCAGGATGCAGACACCCCTTTTTCATCTCTACTGATTATCGGACCTTGGTCGGAAGTCTACAGTATCTCAGTCTTACACACCCTGATGTTGCCTTTACCACCAACAAGCTTGCACAATACATGCACCGACCTACCTCTGTCTATTGGACAGCTCTTAAGCGAGTTCGACGATATTTAGGTGGTAGGTTGGATCGTGGTCTATTTCTCAACATCCTCATATGTAGCATTTGATAAGCCGCAGACTTATCATATTTTATGCACTAGATTTAGGGTTATATTTATCTAAATAAGGTTATATAGAAGTTATTTATGCTATATTATGTATGAAAGTATATTATTAGTTCAGTCTTATGTTTTATGTATTTTTTATGCAAGGAACGAATCTCTAGGCAGAAATTCAATTGATGCCGGACTCCATGCCGGATGAATCCTGCACGGCATAAACGTAGATCAGAAAACAGGCTTTGTCGGACCTAATGTCGGGTACAATCCATCCCGGCATAAGTAAAGAGTCGCCACGGTGACCAAACGATGGCAGTTATTGAACGTTGGTGATTTGCCTGGTGCCGGGTATGATGCCGGGTATCTCCTACCCGGCATATGCACTGTTTCGCGCGGATTTAGCGGTTTCGACCCGTTAAGCAGTTGACACGTTTTCCACATGTGCCGGCTACTCCTGATCCGGCACGACACCCGGCAACAGACACAAATGATGCTTATAAATAGGTCGAGAGTCTGCATCAATCAACACACTTCAACATACCAAATACGCTCCATTCACGTCCCTGTATCCGCCTCACTCCATTGTTGGTGTCCAAAGAAGTCTACGGATCCATCCACGCAAGAAGAAGAAGACCTTGTCGGGTTAAGGCTATGAAACATCTCTTCTCTCCCTTTGTATTCTCTTCTTGCAGTTGTGTGGATGGTGATGTAGAATTCTGTTAGGTTTTGGTTAGGGAAGATTTCCTTGTAAACTCTTATGATCATTTATGGAATTTTCAAGTTTCTTAACCCGAGTTCTAATCTTCTTACAAGTAGAATGAATTAGTTACTTATTCTCTTATCTCTAAGTCCTATTTAATGTTCACAAGACTAGAATAGGATAGATTAGGATTTTGGTAGTCTTTAAGTTTGTTGTTCTGAAAAGGGGCATCAAGACCTAAGGTTTAGGAATAATCTCTTATTTCCCATTATTCTGTTTGTATTCGCGGCATTAGCTATGCACAATGGAAGTATGAATATTGAGTTCTTTTGTCAGACCCGAATCTGGAAGTGTTATTTACGAAATGAACGGTGCCGGATTGTAAGTTGTCCGGCACATTCAAGGCTTGAGTCTGCGGGTAGCGGAGGTCCGGCAGGAAACCCACCACATTCATTTTGCGAGACTAAATTCGTTTTGAGACTTGCCACCCTGATCATTGGTTATATGATACTCTTGCATTGATATATTCTCGAATCAAAATTAGTTTATTTAGTTTTCTTAGTTTAGAATCAACATTACTTTTCCCCTGTTTAGAATAGGTTTTTGCCCGGATTAGGACTAGTTTTCTATAAGTCCCTTGGGTTCGATACTTTCGGTCGTAATATATTACACTATACTCCAACCGGGTTTTATTTGCTACCCGTAGTAGAGTTGTAGGATTAGTTTATTATTTTATTCTTTCTGTATATAGTTTTTCCCTACAACTTCCTTGTTAGCAAATTGGCACTGTTGCCAGGGACTTGGAATTAGTCCAAGTCCTAAAGTCGGTAAAACACCCTATTCTTTATTCTATATTCTTTGATTCCTTCATTTAAATTTTCCATTTTGTTTTTCGGTTGAATATGCCAGGTTGGATACCGGGTATCCGGTACCCGGCATATTCAACAATTCGTATTACTTATTGTTATTCGTATGTTTTAATTGTTTCTCTAGTTGAGCATGTCGTGCATTATGCCGGGTAGCACACTTCGGCATGTTGGAGGAAGTCCTAAGCCGGACAAGACTAACCCGGCGCATAATCTGGCATTAAATCTCAACTCTCATTTTATATATTTTTTTTCAAATTATTAGAGTAGTTTGTAAATATTCCTTCCTAATATCCCTTCCCTTTCCCGTTGTATTATTTTTCTTTCGATTTTGAAGAGGCCGGGCATCATGCCTGGTAAATCAAACCGGCATTAGTGGAGGAAGTCCACTGCCGGATACGAAATGTCTGGCACCATGTCCGGCATGTTCAAGTTTTTTTTCGTAAAGTATTAAAGTTCTTCACGATTGTCTTTACTCTATTCTTTCATCATTCGTTTATTTCTCTTTTTAGTACTCCCTATACTTTGTTCTTTAATTTGATTTAGAGTTTGAACAAACCAGGCGCAACGCCGGATTAAATTAACCGGCAATATTGGAGGAAGTCCAATGTCGGGTGCCTCAAACCCGCACTGCGTCCGGTATACCTTATTTTGTTTCTTCTTTTTATGTAGTAAATTTAATTATGTAATTATCTTATTATTTATTTACTAGAAATATTATAAAGTTGTCTTTTCCTCTCCTAAATCATTTAAAGGTGAGGTTACTCGGTCAACAAGCTTCCTGAAGATTTAACAAAGTTGACCCAGAGATCGAGAGAACTCTGCTTCATACTTTAAGGCAACAACGAACCAGAAGAAGCAGTTCTACATAAATGGCAACACTGACTGAAATACCCCTAACCTTTAAAACTTAATTAAATGATCTATTAATGATCTAAGATGATTAATAAACATCTAAATACTATTGGGGAACAATCTAAAAGATCTCAACAAGGCAAAACACGCCTTAAGATCGGTAAAGCCAAAAATGTGCTTTAAAGCACCATGAAGATTGTATGACCTCAAATAGGATCCAAAGTGGATTCCTAAGTATTATAATGAAGGAACACAACAAAACCGTTCTCAAGGAGAACTAAGCTCAGGAACACCCTGTGACACAAAAATGTGCACTAAAACACCTTAAAGCACGTTTTTGTGAGATTGCCTTCTAAATTGGGTTTTAATGGGCTTAAAGGTTATAATTACCTTTAAATATGATAATATATCACATTATATCATATTAGGAATTTAATTCCAGAAATTTACGAATTTTTACAAATTTAATATTAAAATATTAATAAAACCCTAAAGTGGGGCCCGTTCGAGTCAATATTGACCAAGTATGGTCAATGGTCAATTAATTGACCCAATTGACCAAGGAAGTCGACAGGCAAGGAGGAGAGGAGACAGCTCATAATCATTGTTAGACAAATTAGCTACCTAATACCAAATTTGCAATAGTAAAAGTTACTTTTATTACTTTTCCATTTCAATTAAGCCTTTCCAATCATTCTTCTTCACTCACCTTGCTTCCCAGCCGATTCCAGCAGCCCCCCACCTCTCTTTGCTTCTCCATTTTCGTGGTAACACAGCCAAACTCAGAGGAGAACAGCAATCACCATTGGTAAGCTTATTAAGCTCTTAAATGTTCATTTTCTTCACAATTTCTTCCTCTTTCCATGGAGCAAAGCATCAACCACTTCCATCAATGTTCTTAGGTTGTTATGGAGGTTAAATGGAGGGTGTATCTCGGCATTAACAAGGGAAGAAGGTGGAGAAAGCTAATCTTGTCCTTAAGGTATAAAAATGCTTTAAGCACATATCTTTTGACTCCCTTCAAATTCGGCTGTGAAACTTTGTTTCTAAGCTTATAATCTTCATCTTAACATACTTATCCAGTTGGTACATCAAGAGCTTCGAAGTATAACCAGATCCAAGCCAAAAACACCATTTTAGGCATTTTAAACAAGGTAAAGATTAGCTATCTTCTAATCTGAGTTATACCAGTTTAAAGCTTGGTTTTAGTAGCTCTTTTAACACTCTTTGCCTACTGTAAATACAGGCCGAGATTAACCTTGTATACCTTGGTGTTCTAAGGTAAATTTTACCTTGAAAATTGACATTAAACACTTCTTATGGTTAGATCTTGCTTGGAGACTAATCATGCCTTAATTGCTGTTTGAAAACATGTAAACTAAGCTGTGGAAAATAGATCTCCATACAGCCGTGGCCAACAAGGCATATACTAGGCAAAAACAAGGTATAAATCACTTAAACCTTCACTTGGTATATTAATATGTGCTTATACATATTTATATAAATTGTGCCGTGAGTGAACAAGGTATTTAAGGTCTTATTTTGACCTTAGGTGATTAAGGAATGGTTTAGTAAATTTTATAACAAATTAATTAGCATAATTGTCAAATTTAAGACATTATGTGGAAAATTGGTAAATAAAGAAAACATATGTGTAAGGGCCGAGAGTTTAAGGCTTTTATGGACATTTATGTGTAATTTATTTTATAAGCCAATGTTTGTAATAAGGCCATGTACTTTAGGCCATTTTATTTATGCATTTATAAGCTTTTAATTAAGTTTAGGTGCTAAATATGCATTACCGCATATTATTGGGGTTATAGTGTAATTAAATTAAAATTTGGGGGCTATAAAAGGATATAGCCGAAAATTGGAGATTTAAAGGAGTTATATAAAAATTATAAGATTATATAAGTTTTGGGGTTAAATGGTAATTTATGAAAGTTATGGGTGTAAACCGTAATATATAGAAATTAATGGTCAAGGAAATATTAAGATGGTCAACCTTGACCATATGGTAGGTTTTGACCAAATTAAATAAGTTAGATAACTTATTTAAGGTTTTATAACAAGTTATGAATTTAATTGTAACAATTTTATAACATATGTGGTGAATATGTTATTACCGAAAATAAAGGGTGTAAAATGGTATTATAAAACCCATGGGCTATTAGGAATTTATTGAGTTGATTTTGGAATTAGAATGAACTATATATGTATAATATATAGTTATTATGTCATTATGACACTTTGAAATAAAAGATGTGGTGGAATGGTAATAACCGATTATATATGGGTTAGTAAGGGTAATTATAACCCTTTGATGAAATTTGGTGATTTTTAGAATTATATAAGAGTATTTAATGAGATATGTGTATAATATATGGTTTTAATGTTATTATCAAACTATATGTTATAAATTGGGCCAAATGACAATTATAGAATAATATTGGGTCTGTTCGGAATTTACAAAAAATATAACCATAGGTTATACCATTTTATAAGTTAAAATGTTATATTTTATGAGATATATAACATGGTATAAATAATGGGGTGAATTTGTAAATAAAGGAGAGTATGGTATATGAAAAGAATATAGTTTTTATAAGGTGCCCATGCGGCAATAATAAATAGTTTTGCATAAAAACTATATGTTATAAATTAAAGGGAATAAAAATATCATAATATATGATATTAGTACATGGCATAACATTACATAATGTTATGTGGTCAAAATAGAATTTAAATAAATTCAAGGGCTGTACCGAAATATTAAAGGTTGGAAAATGAATCCTAGACTAAGTCTATAATGTTATAAATGTTATAACAATTATTTGTTTAGATGGAATTAATAAAAGTAAGAATAATCACATTAAGTAATGTGACAAACTATAAATAAATAGGATTCATAAACCAAGGAATTTGTTAATTAAACCTTGGGAGTTGTTAAGATACAACATAAAATGTTACATAATATTAGGATAATAATCTTAATATAAGTTGTACAATATAGTACAACTAAAGGGAAAAGGCATCTAGTAAAAGATGATAAAAATGTAACATATAATACAAGAATTTATAACTCATGGAATTACCTTGTGGTAAATATATATACACATACCAGAAAAATGTATATAAGTATGAATATATACTATGGTTAGAAAACCATGTATTAAAATGGGTGGTGGAAAAACAAACCTTAGGAAAAATAAATACTAAGGTGAGATGTATAATAAATGATTAAGATTATACATGCAATATAGTGACAAGCTATACAATGTACAAATGTGTATTAAATTACATGTGGTAACAAACGTTTTAAGTTAAGTATATTAATATACTCGACGTAACCACGCATGCAATATGACGTTGTTCCAAATCCCGAGTTAAACCGAAAACCCGACAAACGTTATCAGTTAGTAACGGGGAATAAACCGGGATGGATTAGTAATGGTACGGGGTACCGTAGTGTGTTGTTAGTATGAGATGCTGATGCATAGTGTGATGCATATTGATAGATTGTTAGAGACGACACGAGGAGCATCGGATCTAGCTGAATCATACTCCACCGTAATCAATCAGGGTGAACGGTATGTTATTTATGTGGCTTGATTGTCTCTGAGGATTTCCTCAGTTCAGACATTGTGTGAAAATCTGTGATAAGATTGAATGTCTGTTTGTGTGAATTAATATGCTTGAGTTGTGTATTAATGCTTTGTTATTACTGTCGTACGATAACAGTACCGTTCGTATATATGAACATATTATAAAACGAACTAGCGGCAATGATGCTATCTTATATGTGTAATATAAGTAACGTAAGTAAAACGTTGTAGCATCAGAATAATAAGATATATATTCTATCTGAGATTTATATACGGAGCATTGGCCGCATTAACGCCGCTCTCGTATCTAACACTGGATTCCGAGTCGACATACTCAGGATTGGACTAACGACCTTAGTCTGTTGTGTTAAGGAAAATAATATAACGACGCGATGGTATAGAGATAAGTTTATCAAGAGGATGTGACTCTTACTGTGAACTGTGATCCATTAACGATACTAGGATACCGTGTGGTAACCGTAAGTATCAGGATAAATTTCCAACGAACTACAGATTGTTCGTAGGTCGGAGACTCTACCGCTGGAGTGGCTACTGCCGTGGGTGACCCGCCATAAGAGATGGGTAACTTAGAGACACGTCGTTCTAACGAGACGTTGTCATTAGACATGACTGAACAATTATGAACGACTATATCAACTCGTACATTAGGCGAACATTATTTGGGCTTGCATGCCAAAGATGAGGGTTTATACTCGTTTATAATTCTCGTTGTTTCGCCTTGTTGTTCATTGGTTGTGCTTTGTGGTTATGTGTGGTATGTTGGTGGATTTGTTTGAACGAGCCATTGTGCTCATATGTGTGTTGTGAACTGGATGTGTCGAGTCGTAGTACTCATGTGTGGTTTATGGTGGATTGTTTGGTCGAGTGAGTCGCCGAACTCAATTATGAACTGTTAAGTGTTTGTTGGAATGGAGTCTCTGTACTCCTATAAGCGTTGTGGCGCTTTCAGTGGTTTATTACGATGCGATGTGTGAAGCCGGGGGCTTGTTTGTTATTTGAGTTTACTGCAATATATTGTTGCTTTACAGTTTTAACATTAAACTACTTGCATGAAAATGAATTACATGCTCTCGACCAAATAACTGAGGGTCCGAGGGGGCATGACAGTCATGTAGTAACATACTCAGCAGGGGCTGATTCCATACCACAAACAACCATTTTTGCAGGTATGCAGCTTCCGGTGTCAGCAAAGAGAGGGACGCGCTGGGTAGTTTAATTACAGTTATTTAAATATGCACTGTTGCATTTTGATACGAACTTAGAAACGTGTATAGGATTGGGATACTTAGAACGCTCACTGTGAATGTATCTTATATTGGTTTGGGAAAGTTAGATCTATCTCTTGTTGTCACTGCGAGAAATTGTTTCGTATTTAAGAGTATATCAGGAAGCACGTTATTACTCGTATAGGCGAGTAAGAACGGTGACACCAGTAGTTCAATTGTTGAGATTACCGCTGCGATTATATTGTTAAGTAAGATGTTTAGGTGCCGATTAGAGTAGGGGTGTTACAAAAGTGGTATCAGAGCGGAGTACCGCTCTGATGACAAGAGATAATAGGACTTATACAGTGAGCATAGGTTTTGGGAATACGGGAAAACGTTGTGAGGATACGTGACCTTGCGGGGTTGATGCAATGCTAAAGCTTGCACACCATAGCCGTAGAGGCACTTTAATATTAAACGACCGAGACTACGGTATTAGACCGAGTAAAGGTCTAACCCGTCCTCTTGACTTATGTCAGGGAGAGGTCTGGGTAACAGTACTAAGGAAGAACACGGAGCAGCGGAAGGTGGTGAAGGTCCAGCAACCCCAAGTAACGCGAAGACTGTTGAAACACTCGCACTTGATGGGAGAGCATCCCGGGAAATTTGCAATGGTACCCCACCCGCCGCAGCCCGTACCTCGAGTACTACCTAGTGAGACAATGAAAGGAGAAACACCACGGAGATAACTCTCCTGATCGGGAAGATCCGATGTGGGTGCTATGAGAACTATGTTAAATGTAGAGAATAAGACTTAGTGTTTTAGGTGTAATGTTTAGGACCGGAGGTCCTGGTAATGACGTAATGTCTACCATACGAGTATGAGATAAATAGTAAACAGAGGTTGTGGAGATAATTCCTGTAGGACTAATGGGGCTAGCATGCTATAAGCAAAGCAACCCTGTCTTACATCCAGGAAGCACCGATGGTGCGCTTTGGGGGAAAAGAGGTAGAAACAGCGAGTAATGATTAATTATGATATATGAAACGGACGGAATGGACGACCTTATAGAAGTCTCACCGAAGCGAGTAACTCTAAAACCATGCAACACTGAAGGTTTAAGATGGCCCGACGTGCATGAGGAGAGATCATGAGAACTGTAGAAACAAGAACTCGCTAAGTTGCTATCATGCAACGCCTCGAGAGGGGAGTAAGACCTTACTACCATGGTAAACTTGTGGGAACGAGTGCGAGTGAGACTGTATTAATTTGAATAAGAACTTTTGACTTGTACAGGAACCCGATTAGGGAATGACACTACACTGACACACCGTACCGGTGGCTCAGTCTGCATGGTGCACTTGCCACTGCAAGTGCCACATTAACCAAAGCATTAAAATTCAACCTGCCTTGCGCACTTGCTACAGCAAGTGCAGCGACGGTAAACTAACCCTAAAGGACGTAGTGGTCCAGGCGGTTACCAATAAACACTAAACCTTATGTAAGTCCGTAATGCAATAAAGCAGGACAACCTTCTTAAGGGCAAGGGTACGAAACCCTTGGGTTTGAGGTCGATAAAACCTCGGGAAGACCTAGCCGGTCTGACCATTAAACCTGAAAATAATACACCATTCAGTAGAATATTGAAAGGGGAGTAAATGAGAATAACGTTAATTAGTGCCTTCAAGCCTAACCCCAGTGCCGGTATGGACATTAAACGTCAATCATTACCGGTGGGGAGTGACGGGTCTTCAGGACCAGCATAACCATATTTAGAGAGTGCGCGACACTTGTGGTTAAACCACTACCATTGAACATTGTCAGAGGGCAAGAAGTGAACTATACGAGTCAGGACTTTAAAAAAAAATTAATTAATAGGCAGATGTAAACGTGCAATAAAGGGGCCGATGTAATGCCCGCACCACACACCGGAGGTGTTGTTGATCCATAATGCTGCTAGACTCCCGTATGGAGGGCAGTGGATATAAACTAAAAAGTGAAAATTGCCTGATGACGGAAGATACCGTTACCTCAAAGAGGATGGAGGGAATACTAGTTGAATAAGAGTAAGGGCTACACAATATAGAGCGATTATTAGCGGAACCCACTAAGTTGTGAGTATCCAATTGTGACCTGAGGAGAAAGTATTCGAACCATTTGGGATTAAAGTAAATAGAAAGACCAATAATCATTCGACTATCAGAATAAGCATTGAGCCTGAGTATCGTATGGCATAGGCCTACGAAAGGATACCCTTAGTACCACCAAAATGACCCAAAACTAGGGGAAAAAGGGTGATGCATCACAAGTACTGATTAATATCAGACTAACGGGACTGCCGTAAGATAGGGAAACACGAGGTGTCAACCTTTATCATGGAGTCCGAACTACACCATAGGGTATAACCCAATGGATTGGGTGGAGTTCTAGAACTGAAAACTCATATCTGAAGGCGTTAACAGCCTAGGAGTGAACGGGAGAGATAATAAGTAGTTACTGATCCCCACTCACAAATACCAGATGACGAGCATGTGGAAACCAGAATTAGGGCGATAAGTCGCAAACACCTATCTTAGAGAAAGTCAAGGAAATACACATTAATAAAGGAAACCATAGAACCTAATATTAGGGCCATTCTGACATCAAAGGTTAAGAATTGGCAGCATAGTTACTCAAACATAAATTACCGGGACTAAGAGTACGATAATCATCGGGTACGAACGCTACGAGTGCACTAAACGAGACATGGGACGACCGCACTCCTAGGAGCTTGTGGGCCTGACAAACTATATTAAGTTAGTTGGGTAAGTAGTAATGTATCAGTATGGTACCCCATGCATGTAAACGAGTAGTGTAAGGACCCAGGAGGTAATCAACTCTGTGTCTAAGTCAGCGAATGGGACCCTGACTAGGTAAACGATGTAATGACGAGAGAGATCTCAGTCAAACTAGCAAGGTTAGGAAAATCAAGGATAGCTTGATAATAAGGTGACATAAGGTCGCAACTCCACAATGGAGGAGTCAGAACATAAGTTTTACGGATTTTAGTAAACGAGGAAACTAAGGCCAATTTAATGGTAATGGCAAGTCGAACCCATGAATGAGAAGAGGAATTGTGGTATCTAAGGAAGTTACATTAGAGAAACCTTTGTGATAATAGATGCTACCCAAAAAGGGGGCAAGAGAGAGTCATACCACGCGCTGAGGGCGCTGCGATGATGTCGCATTAAATAATAATAACCACATGCTCAAGCCATAAACGTTAGTATGTTAGTACCAATTAGGTTTGAACAGAAAATGAATACCAAGCTAAAACCCACAGTCGTATTGTATGTTTACAACAGACGAAGGGCAAAAGCGAGCATTACAAGAGATACTCTAAGCTGGAGATTAGATACTCCATGCAAACCGCAATGGCGGATAACCGTCCAATCGACTGGTACATGGTGCGCAACAAGCGACCATTATAATAACTGTTAACCGAATTATGCTGGTGAGAATCAGAAGGTGGAAGATCAGATAAACAAATGGATTCCCCTAATGGAGAATAGGGATGAACCATATATGCGGATACTAAAATACCAACACACGAGGGATACGAGTTCACACTAGCAAAAGCGGACCTGCAAGGTACCCAAAGAACGAACTCATTCCAGAGGGAAATAACTTGGAGTCATGAGGCGCCAGTTAGATGCGCATATCAGACTCGTCTTGATATTTTAGAGACAACGGTTGCAAGCACTAGATGCTAGAGCATAGCTCGACAACACTTATACCGAAAGTTAGTTCGGTAGGGTGGCATGAACTCATGGGAATATACCATGAGCATGTATAGAATTCAGGAGGATTGAATAGAATGGCTAGTCGAAATAATAAGCGTGTGTGACTAACGATACCACGCAGTCAAATAAATTACCCCATTCCCATAATTATGGAAGACCGTGTGGGAAACACCGTCACATGCAGTGGAAACCGACATAAGACTACTACCTAAGAGGGGTAAACTAATCATAAGGTAGTTGGGCATACTGCTTGCGGAGCGAGTGGGCCCATATTGCTTAGGTTTGACGTACCTAGCGGGTTTGGGGAAACAAATGACGTGTTTACATCTCCCGATCAAACCGATATGAGTATACATACACCTAACCAAGATAGACAATATAACCTGAGGGGCTAAAGCCCGACCCTATAAAAAGGGGTAATGAAATATGTAGCACATTAGTGCACGAATAATTCCACTGGAATGAAACATCTTGAACTTATTACTTCACGATGATATATTCGTAGATTACGTGGGCGTAATCATTTTTAAGGGGGGTAGAGCGATTAAATGATACCGTACGTAGGAGTACGTAGCGCATGGTACACATGCTGCAAACGATTATTGTACGTAGAGTACAAGTATTATGGCTGTGTTGTATTACTTGAGGTAATATTGTGATATATTATGTGTATGATATATATATATATTTTAGTTCGCATTCCTGTGGTGAATAGGAAAGGGGGAACAGATAGAGTATTCTTATCCTAATTCCGATTATTTATGCAAACGTTGCGAACACTAAACACATAAACGCCTAACTTGTTACCTCCGATTGAGAGTTCAAGTAGGTCTATCTGGTAGCTTCGGTGGGAGATGGCAAATAGAAGGAGTAGAAAGCTCCATACTATATGATTTGTGACTCGGTATGAAACCGATTATTGGAATGCAATGAGTGAGTCGGCATGAGACCGATGTATAACCTAGTGGAGGTAAAACCTCTAGGAATTGTATGAATAATTATAAGTCGAGTGAACTTGGTACATGATTAGGATACATGATCCTATATGCCGGTGATTAGATTAATTACACTAGTTGACTTGTGTATCTATAGAACACAAGGTGGCAAATATCAAGAGGAAACAAGATTAGAAGTGAATAAACAATTGATTGATTGAAATTGACGTGGGAAGTTGAACTTGATCCTGGTCCGATCAAGGGAAACCGAACACAAATTGAGGTGAGAGATAGTTCAACACTGACGCTGACCACGTCGGGGTTAAATGATTCTCGAAACTTCCTACAAGTGGACACAGATATGA